>CM064502.1:33424913-33648183 GCA_032716605.1 Paralithodes platypus | reverse complement strand
CTGCAATCATGACATAGTTAACTAGACATAAGTAGACGCTACTGTAAAGGCGCCACTCATCGTGTAATGGTCGGCTTTATGAGGAGGTACACAAGCAAAACTCCTCCAACACCCCCCAGTGTTGATTGTGGCGATTCGGGATGTTGCAACCGTCCAATGGTGGGACAAAATATCCCTAGATGTCATAAGAATAAAGGGGTTCCAGTTTTAGTGCTACTTGGACAAATTAACATTCTACCATAAAATGTAACATGACTCATATATATTCAAAATGACAATTTAATTCTTGTTGTGTTGCTTGAAGGTATACAGCTTTGATCATATATGAGTAGCCTATGTTTTATAGTGTATATGTAGACTTAATGTTTTCATCTTGCTTAGATATATATATCTCATGATACTAAATAATTTACAAGTGTTTTTACCAACAGTAATTAACTCTTAACTACGTTCCCTCTTTAATCTATTGCTCCCTCGTTTTGCGGATATTCCCTTAAACTTTGGAAAAACTTGCAGCAAGCCAGCTGGCACGGGTGAGCGCGGCGCACAGAGATCTATATAATAAGGACAAGCCAACTGAGGTGCTATGCTACAGTACAATACAACTCAGTGCTGCCACCCACAAAAATCCCGAGGACCCGCGCAGGCAAACCTCACCGTTCCCCTCGCTGACGTCACGCTTTCGTGTCTAGGTTATATGTCAGTATATGAATATACAACTGTGACCAGCAGTTTGCCAAAATGTTACATATTTGACCTTTATGCTAATTCTGTTTCAAATAATTATTTATTTTTCACATGCTAACTACCTAATATCATCACCATAGTCTAAAAGATACTCCTTTGATTTCGTAAATTATAATGTGTGAATAGGTAAGTAAACCCTATACTTCTACCCTTTAAGTCCATAGTAAACGGTTTCATTCAGTTATCAAATTATTTAGTGCTTTATTTGTAACCCTGTTTTGCTAGATTTCAAAATACAGAATATATCTCATCAATAACACCTTTTGGGGGGAAAATGTGATCACGACAATCTCATGTAGATTTTCTATTTTACCATGTGTTAGTAATAGGACTGTAACAGTTATGCAATACACCCTAGCATTTCTCTCTTTCTTTCTACATTAAACCCCTGCCACGTGGGAAGAGGAGAGAGAGAAGAGCGGCCCGACGGCCCGCACGCCCCCGGTGACATTCCAAAGCATTCGGACGGTGAGAGAGATAGAGATAGATATAGGGGGTCGGAGGGCGCATGACGTAGTTGAACCCCCGTTCTCCAACCTACTTCACACTGCTTATTGAAACCACCACACTACCTTTCGCCTGTAATTGGTCGATGTGAGCGGACCTGAACCTATTGGTTCCGGCATGTGTTTCCTGGGCTCGGATTGGATTAGCGTGGACAGAGAAGGATTATTAAATAGCCTGATATGTGAGCGGTTCAAATCAGGTTACATTCTTGGCTGGGGAGAAGAGCAGTGTGTTGGGGAGACAAGGACAGATTTCACCAGGGTGTTATAATAGACGTGTTATTATATATTAAGAATGCGTCCCTGGTGGACCACTTACTCGTTAGTTAGAGAATGATTCGTGACTGTTAGTTAACCAGAGGTGATGTCGGAAACATACACTCATTTGATTAAGATTTTGTGAATGGAGAGGACCTATATGTTGCGATTGGAGATTTAATTTTGTGATTAGGATATACATTGTGTGATGAAATATTGAATAGTGGAGATTTGATGTTTTGTGATTAGGTCCACTACTTGATCTGTGCTCATATACTTAAATGACTTGAGATAAAGGCTATTGTCATTAGTAATTAACCCACTGAGGCACCCAGCGACGCAGTGTTGCTGTGCAGCAATGTATGTAACGCTAAAACCCCAGCGACCTCGCCGATTTGCCGTCAGTGTACACTCCGGTCCCTATTACTACGGTCCTATGGCACCTAGAGAACTCAGATTTGTATGGGAACTGGTTGTAAGTATCCCACGCAACACCATGCCGATGGTTTGAAAACTCTCATAAGTCCAAATCCGTTGTGCGCGGTGAAGTGCGCAAAACAATGTTTTTTGGGGGAAATTGCCTTCAATTTTTTACTATTTTAAAATCCGTTTTCGGGGGGCTCTGTAGGACCATGTTTGTTGTGAGCTTTTTGATCGGTTTTGTGGTTTTTCCTTCATTCCTAACCCATTCGCTATTGTTTCTGTGAATAAAAAACAAATTTCAGAATCAGCCAGGGTCCTGGGTGCCTACATATATAAATATTTAGCTTGGTTAATCAGCGGGGTTAAGCATTGTAACAAGTCCTATAAATTATATTGTGAGCCCTCCCCCCCCCTCCCCCTTCTATTACTTTTCCCCCCCCTTTTCTGCCCCCCCTCCTTTCCTCTTTTCCCTTAAACCACTTACTAAGCTATACCTTCATTCTATACTTTAAGGGGAAATCAGGAACGAATACAAAACGATCCTGAAATCTTATATTAATTTCTGTCATTACTTCTTTTGTTTGATTGTAAATACTTTATTTATTTTATAAATGACAATTCCACTTTTACATGCGACCTTTATATATTCCCTGAATCTGTTATTTGTGCTATTTCAGTAAAAAAGTCTTGACAAAGAATAAGAATAACTAATTCGGCTAAACCCTAATAATGATATAATAATTCTTTACGATACTCAAAGAGGACAATGATTTGACATTGAATAGCGAGCTCAAGAGAAAAACGATTAACATAATATTTACCCTCCAGCACCGGCTTCGCATTCTATAAGATATCCCTGAAACCAGGGGGATTTGGCCGATAAAAAAACGTTCTCGCCTAGGCTACCGTTATCTTCTGGTATTTTAATTGCTACCGCATTTCCACGTATCTTCAAAGCGTATATGATGTGTTTCGTACCTGTAGACTGCCGTTGAGTAGAGTTCTCTAAGTCCAACTGGTTCAGTTGTGATGACAATTTCCGTGGAGATGAGAACTTTGTGGCGAATGTCAGATATCTGAGGACACTTTTCACTACTGAAACAACGAACATACAGCCACAACAAAAAACAAAACGACGCATTCCTTCTTGTGTTCGGAGTGTGCGCGGCGTCTCGGTCCAACCGGCTGTGTTTATAACGCGTGGAGGACGGAACGGCTTTTCAAAACAAGCTTACAGGCTTTCAAACTGACAGAGCATCAGACGCCCTTCCGTGGTCCTGGCCCTAGTTTGTTATGGGTTGCCTCCAGAGCCCTACGGCGGAACCAGGGTGTTAAAGGGTTAACAAACTAGATTAGATTATATGATATTAAACCGATTTTAATAAATATTCTGACTTTAATATTAATCCAGATTAATTACTTCGTATATAATTAGAATAATGCTTAAAGTTCCTTGACTAACATACACATAGCTTTTCTTCTATTCATTAAATTAGTAGGTTACTTAATATTAAACATTCAATATAACTGTTAAATAAGTTTCCTGATTCAATATAATTGAAGGGTATCAGAGTAAAAAGGATAACTGTCCCAACAGCTAACCTGAAAAGCAAGTATAACAACAGAACGAAACTTCTATATTTTATGTTCTATTGGCCTTCAAGCTGTTTGATACACTTTTCAGTATTGTTTGTTCTATCGAGTTTTAATTTAGCTAACCAACTTTTAAATCAATGATTTACGTAAACAGATAAACTGGCGCACCTCGCCAGGATTACGTTTTGTATAAGTTTCAATAAATTCCCATCCATATCACTGTCATTCATGCCTAATTGAATAAATAACGGAAGATTGTAAGATTTTTCAAAAATCAAAACCCACAGCCGGGTGGACATCGATCTCCTGTCGAAAGACGAATTAAAAGTGCTTAGCTTCATTCTTGCAGTTGACTGTCTCGGACATGACCCAAAGCCAAGAAAATGCACAGTTTTTCCATAAAGTCCGAAAAACATTTGGGATTTATGACACCGAAGGGCGGTGAGCGTGACGGCAAGCAGTGGCAGTGGGGGCGGATTCAAATTCAAGTAATACATATACAAGTTGTGGTGAAGGTGTACCCGCGGGATTTACAACTGAACAGTACCTAGGAGCTAGCTAGGTTGAAATGTCCCTGCCCAACGCAAACTCTCAGCAGACCCAAACAGCTAAGGGGACCATCAATATCGCATGGCAACAATTGACGGCCACCCAAAATAATCCCGAATGCTCCTGTGATTGCTCCCCCTCGGGACTAAAACAATAGACTGAGTGTGATTCCTCCCATTCACTGAGGGATAATGTTCAGGGACTTTTTTGTTTTGGTTCGAGGAAGTTGACTAGTGCTGCGGGAATGGGGGTGTTTGGACGAGAGATCGGGGGGCCATTTTTATGTTGCAAACGGTATGTTGACAGCGGGGACCACAGGTCGGGGAAACCGTACATTTCAGTAGAGTCTGAGGGTCAGGCAAGACTATGGACCGTCATCAAAGCAGCCATTCTAATAACTTACCAAACTACTGCCTGAAGCGTATAGACACCAGACTTTCAGAAAGACTCATAACCAAATTGAGGAAACTCATATGTTGGTTGCCATGGACCATGACACAAAGCTTTAACATAGCTGGCTAACTCCGCATTGGACATAACAGGCTCGCACACGAGTTCTCTATTTGTGGAGGGTGTGCAGCAGTTCTGATAGGGAACTGTCTGGTTCCCCTTAATGTCAGGACACTTACTGGTTGAGGTGTCACAGTTCTAAGCGACTTACGTCAGAGGTATGCTATCACGGTATTGACAAGTGGGATAGCCGCTTACTGTCTGCCTTCGGTGCTTGGCAGGGGAGCTTGGTATCCCTGGTAATGATGTGTGTATATTATTGAAGAAGGGACTGAGCCTCTATTCACTCTTTATGATTGCATTAGCTTGTTGGTGTTATTGATCTGGTTTTCATCATGGAAGTTTTATTTTTTTTTAGTGTTAGCGATGTACGGTGCCACATGACCTTTTAATGTTGTGGTACCATGTTTTCTATCAATAAATAAGTTAGGTTATTGTCAATTTATTAGCAACATACATGTTGCATCTCTTTTACTCTTCTTTCGCTAATTACAACAATCAGTGTTCTTCAGAAGCTCTCTCAGTGTATACTCCCTCCATTGCGGCGGGAATACGAGGCACCACCATTTAACGGCAAGTCTCACTCCTATTCAGTCTAAAGCTCTCCAACCCAATTATTGGCAAATTTATTAAGTCTTCTCTCCTACTCATACAAGCGAAACTCTGCAAACTCTCTCCCTCAATAATATATTTCCTTCATCCAATGGACTTAGAAATGCTTTGACCGTTATGTGTCCAGGCATTTTGACCCCGAAACCATCCCTGAATTTGGCTGTCTACTCTTTTATATTTTGGGGGAGGGACACTCGCTACAGGCAAGTTGCCTTTTGTTTCCTCCATACACATAGTAAAATAGTATATAGTAGTAATAATAGACACCTAAACTAATCTCTATCTCCAGAATGCAGGAGCACCTACTGTTGTGGGGTTCCGACAATCAAGATCACTCTAAACCGCCTCAGTAGTGCCCTTCTGCATTCGGTGTAGGCTAATATCTGAACACTTTGAGTACCAGCAACGTATGGTTATATTATTTATATTCTAGATATATTTAGACGATATTATGCAGCTTAGGAAGGATCTGTGATAGTTAAAAAGGTTGGTTCAGATAGATGTGAAGCCTTATTGATTGCTAGAGGTCCTTTCATTAAGCTGTATAACAATCGTCTAATAGTTTACCAGAATATGATGAAAAGGACGTCCTGGTACTGTACGATGTTTAAGAAGAAGGATACTGTTTCATTACATTTTAGTAAGCACTGCTTGATATACTGTAGTGGACGTAACCTAACGATAATTTCATTATTGTCGGAATTACGTTAATCTAACAAAATTTGGTAATATAAAACCTTTGGTCTTTGGACTGAATGTTGGCTCCGGTATTTGGAGCGAAACTTTCCATCATGAGCAGTGAGTTGATTCAAAGTATATATTACTGTGAGAGTTTCAAGTTTGACTCATGTAGAGAAGTTGTTGCTAAATCCAATAGCTAGTGGTTAGTACAAGAGTAGGCCCAATGATCTGCGTATTCTTAGGGGACTAGGGATCGATTCCAAGGGAGGTATGATACAGTATATATGAGCTTATATTAAAGTATAGCAAACACGTACTTCACCATTGGTGTTTGTCTGGCTGCATTATTAACATTATTATAATGGAGGGGGGTGGGGTGGAAATACCCTTTTCGTTTCCTGGTTTGATGCTTAACTTTGATTGCGGTACTACTACGTTAAGCATATTCGTGGTTCACAACAGTATATGTGGTTGAAAAGTTGATACACACAGCATAAGAATTTACTAAGAAATAGAGATATATCCTGGTATATATGGACATCCCTCGATAGTAGTGGTTGACTAGCTATGTGTGCTATTATATTAGGCAAAAGGCATAACTTCCTCATAGCGAGTGCCTCCCCCATAGTTGAAAGATATGACAGGGCCAAAAATCAAGGGACGTTGCGAGCCAAAATGCTCCTGGACACCACGGACGTTTGGTTGAAGCAATTTAAGTCATTAGGAAGAGGGCAAAGACTGATTCTGGGAGAGAGTTCCAGCAGATTCAGCGTTGAGATAGGAAGAAAGTTTGAGAGTAACGTTTCACTCTTGGGTGGGTGGATGAGTTGCACAGAGTAGGGGTGGGATTGTAGTTTGCAAGACGGGTAACCACGTGCCCAGCGGAAAGGAGGTGGTAGTTACACTGGAAAAGCTCTGAGGAACACTGATTATTATAGTAGCTTTTTACTAGAATAGGAGAGAGATGCAAACATTGCGGCGGAGAGAGGAGGAGATTGAAAAGATAGTTGGTGAGTGGACGGGAGTTAATGATACGAAATAGGCCTTCCTTTCCAACTTGGTCTAGGGGTGAGCGGTAGGGCGCACCCCCACACCCACCCCCCCTCCGTGAGGGGAACCTCCCCACACAATGTGAACCATATTCAATACAAGGACGCACTATGCCCCTGTACAGAGCAAGAAGCTGTGCAGGGGGAACGAAAAGAACCCCCTAAGGCGGTTGACCACACCCAGCTTCTGGGAGGCTGCCTCCAGCAAGACTGGGCAATATGGTCCTTCCAACTGAGAAGCAGAATTGGAAAAAGAGGACACAAGAATATGAGACGAAGATGAAGGATTGATTTTTGTATTGTTGAAGAATAAAGGATAGTCCGCTGGGAGTTCCTTACGGGTAGATAGATGGAGAAATTGGGGGTTTTGGAAGCATTAATAGGGTAACAAGGTTTCTCTGCCCCAAATTGGAGATAGTATTTAGATTCAGAATTTAAAGAGTTCTATGGCTTCATTACGATTGTCGTTGAGGGATTGCTGGCTGGGGCGTTCTGAGAAACTAATGGAGTAGTGTTAAGGTTGAGTCGTCTGTGTATGATATGGGATGGGAATTGAGGTACAGTTGAGGAGATCATTTATAAAAATTAGAAAGGAGAATAGGAGATAGGACAGAGCCCTTAGGAACACCGGAGTTTATAGGGTGAGGAAGCGCACGTGAACAATGGCCGTCCACAACACGCGGGCTATGGAATGGCCGGAAAGGAAATTAGAGGGACAAAGGCACAGAGGAGGGGATAGAAAAACCGAAGGAGGGTAGTTTAGAATAGTAAAGATTATGTGCCAGACTCTATCGAAGGCTTTCCGATATAGGCTAGTGCAATAGAAAAAAGTACTCACCGAATTCCCGAGAAAGGAGGATGGACCAAGAGTTAAGTTAAGATGATGAAAAGAAGATCACCAGTAAAGTGACCCTTAAGGAAGCCCATACTGGCGATCTGAGAAGCAGATTATGAGAAGAGAAATGCTTTAAGAAATTTGGCAAGCAAGGAATAGTTTCAAAAACTTTAGAAAGACAAGAGATGAGAGCAATTGGACGATAGTTGGCAGGGTTGAGAGCGGTCACCCTTCTTTGGGACAGGTTGAATGTGAGCAATATTCCCAGCATGAAGGGAAGACGTTAGAGGATAAGACAGAGACGGAAAGAGTTTGGCTAGGGAGGGAGTCAGCACGGAAGCACAGTTTTTGAGAACAACAGGAGGAACCACCGTCCGGACCGTACGCCTTATTAGTATTAAGCCCAGAGGAGGGTAGAAAAGTACATTCTTTAGAAGAGATTAGGATATTAGGCATAAGTAAGAGAGAGGAAATAGCACCGGAATTCATCCAAGGTGGAGTTTCTAGCAAAAAAGTTTGACGCGAAGAGTTTAGCTTTGTCAGCAGGAAGAAGTGATGGTTGTTGCCATCAGAGTGGAAATGGGGAGGGAAAAGACAAGGAAGAGGAAATTGTTGGAGAGATTTTTGGCTAGATGCCAGAAAGCTCGGGAAGAGCTAGAGTTGGATAGTTAAGTGCATTTATTATTAATCGAAAGAGTGTTGGCAAGTTGACAGAACAGATTTGGACTTGATTCCGGGCATGGAAAACATAGGAAGAAATGAGAGTCTTGAGTTTTAACCCTAAAAAGCGGCTCACCACTTAAGTCGACGTTGAAAAAACTGGCAAAAAACGGTGTGAAAAAAAAGGTTGGAAATCGATGTGAAAATGGGTGGGATAGTAATCTGATCCATACGTCCCGACATCTGTGGCATCGACGGCCCACACTAATGGTTTGCTCCTAGTTCCCCCCACCGCGCATGAGGATGACAGTGTAACCAAATAGTTCGCTAAACAGTGAGCAAGGTTTAATAGCAAAATCAGCTAAAACTTCCATCTTCGATGGTAACACTGTCCAGTGCTCCACGAGTGCTACGTAGCTGTATGTGGGGCGTCATTGTGTAGCGATTTCCACCTAGTTTTCGGCGCAATACAGTTCCGTTCCTACTGATGGTTGACTATGAGGCAGTCAGAACGCGCCCAGACAAGGCCCAAAAACGGCCACAGAGCACCCCGCTAGAGGAGGGTTTAAGGCGTCCGCGTACCGTTTGACTGCTTCCTCCTTATGGCGGGACAGCAATATTCTACAGATATATATATATATTTATGTAATATAATATATATATCTATACATTATTATATATTTAATATATATTCTCTAGTGAGTAATCCCATCATGCGTGCGGCTCTGGGACCCCGCAATTTCCACCACCGCCGGAAAATATAAGGGACGTACTCCAAACCAAGCGCCATCTTTATTATACAAATTTTGGCTATCAACAACGCAGCATATTCAGGTTTACCCCACCGGCTGATCCTAAAACACCGTAGCAGGCGACAATTATAAGAAAAACATCCAAACACGTGGCTCTTTCAACATGAAGTTCGCCCCCGTGACGAAAATGTTCCCATCCTAACATAACGCGCCTTGATTAAAAACCCCTTAGCAGAACCCCCGCCCGTCCGCGGTAGGCCCCCATAAAACAACTACTGGAAACCCTATCTATTGTCTAACATCAAGTCGTTTTGCCATAAGGACAATAGTAGGAAGAATGTTCTCACCCGCCCGCACTCTCTCAAAAAATACGCCTAATACCGAGTAAGTCCGGCCCCCCTACAGACGAGTTTACCCCCCGGACTTTTCCTTTATCTGCACAAATCTTAAAACTGTTCTATTTTGTAAAGTTAACAGAAAATCCATAGTGACAACTAAAGTACCAACCCTGACAGAAAACTTAACCAATATAACTCCAAATGAGCTCGCCCTGTACCCAACCTCCCCAAAACACCTACACAAGAACATCCAACTCTTCCTGGACCCGTCCCTTTAACCACACGGCTTATTCAGGCCCACTCCCCCCTCAAACACCTAACATTTTGACACTCCTATATCTTCCACACAGAGTCCCCGCACCAGAAAGAAACGAACACTTTGTTTTTTTTCCTCTTGACCCTCTCCACACCCTCCCCGCACGCGCTACCTAACTTCTGCCCTATGATATGCTTGGTGGCACCGCTCCGGTGGGGTTCAGGCGTGTGTCGTAATCGACAACAGCCGATATTACTATTTAGTTTCGCGGCATATCAATATTGTATTCCCGACAGGGGGTCATTTATTTTAACATTTTGGTTGGTGAAAATGGACAGAAGTCTTCGAAGCCGCGACCAATGGATTCTTTACTTGCCGACAGTACCGCAGACAATATATATCTATACTTCTCCGGCACCGCGCTTTCTTATCATATCTAGAGATTATATAGTATAGCTATATATATATACCGATACTCTATTATATAGGGAGTTATATTACACATATATATGGATAACTATCGTAGTACGTCCCGATCCCCCTATACGATCCGCCTCCTGACCCAATCTGATATATCTCTCTCGCCGATCCTCCCGAGCGAGATCCCTATTCTATAGGCATTATTTTCTCCAGGAGCCTATAGAAACAGACTACTAATATATCCACGCGTATATAGATGTCAGAACTATTTTTACCTCCCATCATATAATACCGACATCTAAGGATCCCGCCGATCCATTCTATATATATAAATAGATAGAGGAGAGAAGCGTATATGATTATTATATACTGATATATATCAATAGACTGTATATAGACCCTATATACGCACTTCATATATATTATATATATGCATTATACGACTAAATAATATTGAGAACTAGAATGCGATAGACATATTATAGATTATATATAGACTATAGATATATATACTGATGGACGCCATAATATATAGATAGATATATGATAGTTATTATATTAGATATATTTTATATTATATATTATATATATTACACGAACATTATAGAGATTATACCGCAGCGCTCAGGAACGACCCTATATCGCCCGATCCTATCTAGCGATATATATATATAGATTATATTTTTATGATATATATAATATTAATAATATATCTATGATATATCCTTATAGCTAATAGTATATATATATATTATATTCATTCTCCTTATAGTTCTTTCTATTCTATCTCCCTCTCTAAATCTATCCTACCTCTTATATTATAGATACCTCTATTCTTCTCTCTTAGACCTACTTATCTAGTCGTTATACCTATATACCGTATCTCCCCCTCCCACTCTATATTGTACTTCTTATTCCCTATTACTCGATAATATTAAATATATTTGATATATATATATTAATATATTCATTTTTTGGCAGAGACTTATGCTTATCTATGCTTATATGCTGATGTTTTCTATCTTCATTTCTTTTTCCCTGCGTGTGTATGTTGTGTTAATTTATATTAGTTTTATTTGACACATGCATTATCTATATATAGACATTTACTCTTTAGGCACACAGATATGATGCTCTTTCCCTCCCCCTATGATACACATATATCTCTCTCTACACTAAGTTATAATCCTAGTATTGTAGGTAACTATATATTTCATTATATCTATACTACATACCCTAATATCTCCCCGTACCGACTATATACTATCTTATATATATATATATTATCACTATCCGCTATATGAGATACTGATCTACCCTATCATCTGATGTATATTCCAACTCATCCCTCTTTATATATGGAGTAATTTTATTTCTATGTGTATTCACATCTCTATCGGATCTATCTATATATCTCTCTATCTTACTCTCCGCTATATCTGGTATATTATACAGTCTGTAGTTATTATTATACAGACGGTATATGTGAATATTTTCCATATTCGGGTTGATCACATCAGTGCGCCGGCACCGGAAGTAGAGAAAACACACTAATATTAGTAGGGGCCCCGGAATCACATAGACGGCTGCTGCCCATTGTTATAATAGTCCTCCTTCACACCCATGCGTCCAGTGTTTTTTGCTTGGGGACCTCTCACCCACCCGCAACCGCGACGTGCGTGGTTAGAGAACAAGAGTTACATCTTAATTGACAAGGGGGCAATTTTTCGCTCACTATCTTGGGATGTATCGATCATAGATAGGGTACCCGGTACCCACTACGAAAAACTCATTCGTCATAAAAAGTAAGAGCATACCAAAAAAGCAAAAAATTAATACTTTAAACACGCTTATTCTACTTTAAAGCCTTCGTCAGTTCACGCTTCGGTGACCCTTTGTTCTTCTCCGCGTCCTCGTGACTCGAGCTCTCGTCAGTGTGAATTTCAAAGCACTTGACAACACAACGTGCCACAACATTCCCGTCCCTTCACAACCATCGCACTCAATATACAAGACAACCCCCCACTCCAACCACCCCAATCCACAAAGAGAGTCAATAACAAACATAGGGCAAGGGCCCACCCAATAGGCTGCGGACCGGCCGCCACTTCATCGGACCACAACCCTACAAATGCAGCGCACAGAAGGCACGACACCACTACTAAATAAAAACCCCCCATTTAGGTTTTCTCTACATTCAACCTAAGCTGGACTCAAACACCTATAATTTAATAGTGGCCCCTTCATCATTGACGATGTTGCCTGAATTCCAAGACTGGAGGGTGACATTCGTAATATCGGAACCTCAATAACTGCATGGTTAAGTCAAGAAACCTTATAACAGGAAAACAAATTTATTGGTTTTGTTGTGCATACAACATTATAAAATATGAAAGAGTGGGAGCAGTGCGTTGCTTCAAAGAAGCCTGCTCCAACAACAGAGTCCTCTTCCATGAGGTATTTGTTGTACCGTGTGACACAGAGAGTTAAATGCAAAAAACCCTCATCACCTCGACCCATAACCTGTGCTGAGCTCAGCTTGGCCCCTAGGTCCATTTATTGAGTCACTTCGACCAATACTAAACTTAGTGAATCTAGTGCAAACCTCTCTGGAACATTTATTGAGTCATTTCGACCAATATCAACCTTTCTTAATCTAGTGCAACTAGCATAGAAACCTGCAATTTTCATGAACATATGGAGTCACTTCGACCAATACCAACCTTTCTTAATCTAGTGCAACTAGCATAGAAACCTGAAATTTACATATACAGTATAATGAACAGTAGTGTAAAACAATCTTTTATTATTCATAAAATACATGAGCTTTGATTAAGCTTTCAAAACATAAAATGAATACATCAGATTTAATAATTAAACAAATTTTCCCGAGCTTCTTAGCTCGTACATATCTATTTGGGCTTGGCCCGGCGTTAATAACGCCTAGCTTGCCCTGCATCAACTTGTAATCCTGTGGAAGGGGGTTCATCTCTTGTGCTGGGATCCACATACCCCCCCCCCCTTTTCTTAAGCCCCTATTGGGCGCACACATCACAGTACTAACGACTGGAAATACAAGTCAAACAAACAGAAGGAGTGTGCTCTTGTGCAGACCATAAGAAAAAAGGCTTGGGCCGTAATAAAAAACCGAGTTTGTAACCCAAAAGGGAAAAACACAAATGAAAAAAAAATGCACCGAGGGCGCCTCCTGTGACTACCACGTCTTCTGCCCATTTGGTATGGAGCGTGGACACGTAGGATCATAGAAAAAACTTAGAGAGCTAGAAAAATCAACTGGCTATATCAGTTAGTCTGCTGGGGGATGTCAAAAAAATTCTAGTCTAAGAGGATCGAGCAAGACACCTGGGGGACATGAGCCGTAGGACCTGAATGGCCCCGACCTTGGCTTCCCCCGGCGGTAAATATACCTCATTCTGAACTTTTTTGTCTCATACAACTAAAAAACAGTTCACGATCACTTAGAGGGCAAAGAAAGCTCAGGGTCAGCGTGGCTGGCCACCATATTAAGGAGGGACGCCTCTAGTACAAGCCGGAGGGAAAACGAGGTCCCCGGGGTTGGAGGGGAAAAACTGTTACCTTTGATGAGTGATTGTTCGTGGCAATTACAGAAAAATTTAAGAGAGCTGATATGTTTGGAAGGCTAATGATGAGACTGACATAGAGAGATCTCTGGTGCGTAAGGACTGCTATCAGCGTTAAGTTATCGCTAGGCCTTACTGAAAGTAAAAGCCTAAGTAACTACTCGATTAAGCATATGGAAAGAGGAAGAAGTCCCCTATAATATTGGAGTAAAACCTGCCGGGACGAACTTCCAGCCCCCCGCAGCGGGACTCTTCCCGGAAAGGAACAACCACCAATAAGGCTTGCTGAGGGCTTAAAATGCGTAACCAAGATGTGAGCTTGGCGAGAGTGAATACTTATTCGTGTTGTACCGCACGTAACGTACAAAGAGGGACATCCTGGGGAATCGACAAGTGTAACTGTAGTAGAGACCCCTTTGGATACCGCCCTCCAACACTTCCAGATTTACTGACTAGTAGTACATCATCCTAATCATCGCCGCTTGCCGGCAGACGGTTGTTTCTGGCTACAACTCTTCAAGTTAGTGTGAGAGAGGCGGCCCCTTTTGGTGTGTGTCCGCCGCAGGGTTAACGGTGTTTGCATACCAGACCTGGGCCGGAGATCGTGTGTCTCCCTCTTCTGTGTAATGATTAGGTATCCCATCCCTTATGCAGAGGGTTGTATCATTCTGTTATGCAACGCCGGGTGAGGCAAAGTCGCGTGACTTCCTTTCTGGCGTGCACATTGCGGTGACCGGCGCTGTCCGGTCGTGCAGAAGAGATAAGGTGGCATTGCCACCCTTGGGAACCAACACCTCGTCGAACCTCGGAACCCTATTGCACTAGCACTGCCGAGGGAGAGAGGAGGACGGAGGGAGGACACACGAACCACTCTTAAAAGCATTTTGAAATTTACTAGATAGCGGGAGGGGAAACCGTCCGCCGCCCGCGTGGAGCCGTTGGGGAGACCTAATGGGGGGTCCCTACATTCGATTTCATCATTACCTTCACATCCCTTTCTGTCTGGCTATCCATGAGCTTCGTGGTCAAGACCGGAGAGAACAAAATCCTATAATAAGCATTCATGGGTAACCCCTGAGCCATACCAAGTCTGAGGAGCTGTCGTGACCTGCCTGCCTCAAATAAGGCTGTCCGGATTTCTGTGAGAAATCTAACCGGGGAAGGGAGGAGATATTGTTGAAAAGCCTTAACTAATTCCTCCTTCCGCCGTGGAGGGTCTGGTATGGGTTGGGCATTAGCTTGGGCCGTATCCCTAGTTAACAGGAAGGTAATAAACTTCCTGTGGGCATTATCTCTGACCAGAAATTCCCTTTGGAGTTCAATAGGTTCAGGAGCAATGAGGGGCAAAGGAAAATCCTCTGCAGTTAATTGAGGGGCGATGAGAAAATAAAAAATAGGTAGGGGGACCCCGCCCGGTCGTTGTATTAACCAGTCAAACTCGGTAATGGGGGGAGTGGGAACTGGGGACAGAGGGTTAGATGTAATATCGATAGCAAATTGTTGAAGTTCCTGATCCCACATTACCCATGGTCCATCGCCCACCTCATCCAGATTTTGGGCGAGGTGGAAAATTTACCGGAGGCATGTAACCTCACCGCTTATCCGGCGGGCATTCCGGGTATGTGTTGTCCCGCCGCAATACTGTTTCCTGATCCTGACAACTAGCGTCCAAGCGAAAATATTTCTATTTCCCGGTATTAGGGACATGGCATATGATATGTCGAGAATTTTTGGAGATATTTTAAGGCTTAGGAAACAACATTGGAGAAAACTGAGATGATCGATTGGACTGCTATCGAGTCGATCTTTGAAAAAAACCCTGGGACTGATGCGACCAAGATCGCCCATCCGTTAGTGGTATGTTGACCGGGAGACAGTGAACCCCGGCGGGCTAAGTCCCTAGAGTTTATCGTGAGAGAAAACATCCCCCTCACTCTGCCGGTCCTAAATTAGCGAAATAGATGAGGATCCTTCCTCGATTCCAACTTCCAAGTGGTATTGAAAGCTAGAGGTCATTGAGTAATGAACTTATGCCTCTGACTTGAAACCACTTTGGCCTTACTGAGTTCGTAATGATTTATTTATAAATACGCCTTTACACGGGGCGAAACCGCCGGGAGGGCTGGTATGATTAAACAAAACGAGACTCCAATCTATGGAATAAGTGAAAAAAGGTCTACTAAGTATACCGTGTACACCATTGCCAACTCAAATCAGAAGGGTTAGACTAACACTAGATCTCTAACTCGTCGTATTTAGAGGAACGTCGGGTAGGCAAAAAACACTAACAATGTGCTTGCCACCTCTCCTTACCGGCGGCACATGACGAAACCTAAGTATGCGAATTCAGAGTGCCATTCCGAGTCTACAGGTTCGGTTGTCCGCCGCGACGGGACGCAGGGATCAGCCACTTATACATAGTATTAGGGTGAACCTGAACCGTTCCAACTAGGCCTGGAGCCGTGCAGTTTCAAGTACCTATAATAGGAAAATCCCCTGTAGATACCAAGCAAGCTGATGTCTACAGATAAGCTTGTAAAACGGTCCATACACCGGCAGTATAAAATAACACATTGTACTTGTAAGAGTTATGTCGTTAAATTACCGCTGAATGCATACAAATTCGTTATCCGTTAGATCTCGTAACCTATTACAGATTCGTGAACAAAAGAAGGTAAAAAACTGTGCCTCTTTTTACTTCATTTTAGGATGAAAGAGAGAGCCGTCTCGCCGGCTGAAGTTCAGCTGAAACAAACGAGCTGTCTCGCCGGCCTAACTGCATGACAATTATGAGCCATATGACTGGCTTAATTAATCGCAGGAACCATTAATCGAGATACTGATCGACCCCTCTTACCTTAGATTTTTTTTAAGGAAAGAAAAATTGACTTACCCTTGCTGGAGATCTAGGTTCCATTACTCGGAAGTGTCAATCTAGAACGATGTCCGGCGAAGCCTGGAGGGTTCTTGTATCGGGTGTGCGGGAGGGGGGGGGGGGGGGGTCTGGTGTTACCTCACTGGGTCTGAGTCATATCCAATGGCTAATTGCTCAGCTAAGTGGTGAGTATTGGTTACCTAGATGCAACGCTATCCCTGATTCTGGGGAAATTTGTTTTGAAAGTTAGCAACTGTAAACAATTACCATACTGTGGCCATTTAGGTATCTATCGATCATGGCCGCAAGGCCCGAATGATCTATACAAAAACTTACCCAGTCCGCACAAGGATCTATGCCCACCGGGCATTGCTGGGAATTCTAGAGGCAAACTTAGATGCAGCCTGTAGCAATCTTAGAGTGCAATTAATCAAAATTTAAAAATTCAAAAGGGGATGTATGTGTGGAGGCAAAAGTGAACATTTTGACTGAACCACTGACCCTCCCCCCCCTTTTTCCCTTCCTCACACCGGGAACGGGATGGTCCCTTGCCGTGCTGAACTGGAAAGAATTTCCAGGAATCAATGCTCATAAGGATAACCTGAGAGGTGTTATTAAACATGCTTGTGCAAGTCCGCCGAGTGTTAGAAAAATAGTCACTATTATTCTAACCTTCGACCGGACCTGATCCTGTCAAATAGTGGAATTATCTGGTGTAGAAACTGCTTACCTGTGACTAGTGTCACTGGCCCAAGAACCGTGTAGATTATAGCATATAATCTGACCTTCTTAACTGTATCGCCGCAGGGCGATGAAGCCGTAGGTCCTGGGTATATAGACTTCCTCACCATGGCGAAATCGCTGAGCGATTAGCCCTTGTATATTTATATGACACCGAGGTTGCCCGTGAAAAGGGCTCAAACTTGCGTCATATGTCAGAGAGGGTAAGTCTTATTGCGCTCGGCGAACGATCAGGGCGAGTTCCCTCGGCGGGCCGAGTACAGGGTCCCTTTAGGAAGTAGCACTTCCCATCGGGAGGTATGTATGTAAGCCCAAACGCCGGGACATTCGGAGAGTTTTTTAACTATTTGCAAAATAGAACCCAGCAGCCTTGCTAAGAAAACTGCCGGAGAAACCGTCCAAAATATCTTTAGAGGCGTCTAATTCACACAGAAGACGGAGTGTCATCCTATGACATGAGTCATCGTTGTTTAGGCCAGTTGGCGGCGGGTATCTGCGTGATATTATAAAAAATTGCTAGCAGGCGCCGGTACGTTTACACACACAGCCGCCGTAAAAAACGGGGTAAACACAACAATGGGCCGGGCGGCACGCCGAAATCCTTATCTTTGCAGAACATATCTCTTTCCGCCGGCCATACCAGGTCGCCGGAAGGAGGGATAGTGGCACACTACCACAAAGATCACAAGACAGGGGGAAAGAGGAACAAAACCACACTGCGGCACGGCGGCACGGACCCAAGGTCGCAGAACCGAGGCCGGCGGGTCAAGAGAGGAGTTCACTCGGTGAAAAGCACAACAACGAATGAAAACCACCCTTACACTCAAACCAATCCTGACGTAAGGACGTCTGCTTGGACTCCCGGGAAGTGTGCAACACTAACCCACAGGGAGCGCAAGAAAAGGGGACACAAAATAATTCACACATAGAGAAAAATTAATTATACCCTTCAAAAGCTAACCTAAAGGCTTAATCATGAGAAAATAACTTTCAAAACGAATAAACACGAAAGAGCAGCGATAGCAGAGCAAAAGGCTCAGAGAAAGCCCCCAAACGGGACCTCCCAGCAGACACGGACGCCAGAAGGTCCCACAACCACGTGTGACAACCGTAATCCGGCGCGTCTGCTAAAAGACAAAGACGGGGTCCCAAGACCCAAGGCTGGACTAAGGAACAGCCAGCGATGAATAAAAGCCTCCTAACTAAAGGAAAAGCAAAAGAACTAACAAAAGGCTCAGGGAAAGCCCCCAAACGGGACCTCCCAGCAGGCACGGACGCCGGAAGGTCCCACAACCACGTGTGACAACCTTAACCCGGCGTGTCTGCTAAAAAGACAAGGACAGGGTCCCAATACCCAAAGCTGGACTAAGGAACAGCTAGCGATGAATAAAAGAGCCTCCTAACTAAAGGAAAAGCAAAAACTAAGGCGCATAGCAACAATTAAAACCACGCGTGTGGTAACAAGAATGAACACACAAGTAAGTGCCTGAAAGTACCCTAATTTAACACTTCCTGCGGGCCAACAATACACAACCCGTGCTAGCTAATCTAAGCCTTGCTCACTAACCCCCAGATATATACAAATGAGTAAGGACTCACTAGAGGAGAGCGAACGTCGAATGAAGCCGGAGCGCGGGGGCACACGTGTAGACAAGAGGCCCGCGAGGAAGAGAAGGACGAATTGTTGCGCTTGGCGAGAGGCGGTAAGAAGCCACAACGCAAGAAAATCCACCGAACGAACGTGGGAAGCTTGTGAATAACAGTGTTAAAGTATTACATTTTTCCCTTTTTATGCTCTTATTTTTTACGAAGGTTTTTTCGTAGTGGGTACCCGATCTATGACGATCCCATAAGAGAAGTAGCGTTGCACTTATGAAAATGACTTGTTCTTCCTCGCGGCGGTTGATTCAAACAATTGACGTGGGTGTTGAATGGAGACTATTATACTAATAGGCGACATCGTCACTATTAAATATACAGTTTATACTATATACATACTGTATATATACTGTGACGTTAACCACTCCGTTAGAACCGCATGGCTTGTCCTACAGTGACTCGCTAGGATCGCCAGGGCAGTGGATGTGGCTACAGTTGATGTATCATTGTGTGCTTTATTTCATATGAAAGCTCGTGTCATGGGCAGTCCAGAAAGGCTCTTTGTTTTCACCCATGTCAAGGCTTTATATATTTAATTGCAAAGTATATGTTTAATCATTAAGTAGTAATGGTGGGATTTGAGAGAGAGAGAGAGAGTAGAACAGAGTGTGGGGAGGCACGCAGTGTTTTGCTATACTCGATGACGTCATAGCTGGCTGGCCTCGGGGATTGGTTGGAGGAGTTTTTTACCATGCTTGGTGATGTCATGTTTAGCTAGCTTCTTTAGAATTGGCTAGAGGACTTGTTACCGCTTTTCCTACGCGGTTCGAACTAGTGCTAGTATATATACTGCTCTCTGGCCACTCTCTCCCTCAGATCTGGTTTCTAGAATGCATCCATCTTATCCCTTTGATATCTGTCCCACTCTCTGCACCTGAGAACATTTTCCTCTGCCTACCTCTCATTTTCCATATCTTTCACCACCTTTTATAAATATTATACCCCCTCTGGTTAACTCTGCATAATCAGCTTCATGCTGGCCAGTTGTATTGTGCGTTAAGGTCTTATATAACCCATGTATGTTTAGTTGTTAAGATAAGTTGATCACGAAGCATTGGTTGGCATTCATATTGTTCAGTACCGCTTCCTATAATTATTAGTGTTCTGCTAGATTAGATAATGCTAGACTAGGAGTCTGATACTATAAGTTATTGTTTCCGATGAGTGCTGGCTATAATTAAAAGCTGCACAACATACCTGAGAACTGGAGTTGATTGGGTTAATTCTAGTCTGTGTGCCATTGAGAGTAGAGCATGCACGAATGAGGGCTTTTTGCCTATACCATTCTGCACTGTTCTAGGCTCGATTGTTTGTCTTTGAGGTACGCCAGGAGAATGCTTAACCCGGCAAGCGCGATAGGCCTCATGGAAGGCTTCCTATAGGGAACGCGATAGGCCTCACGGAAGCAGGACCATAAAAAAAGCCTTCCATAAAAAAAAAGGGCCTATCAAAACAAAGGAATTTGTCTCTAGGTGAGATAATTCCCCTCCAGTACTCATCCATGTAAATCTCACCCACCCCCCTCCCCTCCTTCCCCACCTTATTCCCCCCTCCCTTCCCTCCTCAATTATCACCTATTTTTCCTCTTATTATCATCATTTATCGATATTTTTTCTCTCCCGCGATAGTGTAGCACAAGTGGGTTGCATAAAAGATCGTTATGCAACACCCAGACACCGGCACACACCGCCCCGCTCTTCTCAGTTGACTCCCAGACAGCGAGAGGGGAAGGCTGCCTGTCTCTCTCTCTCGCCTGAGATTATGCCGGGGTGGCCAATATCTTCGTTTTTCACCACCCAAATGCTTTTCCCACTTATTTTAGCACTCTTGAAGGTTCATATATACATCATATATGTAAAATAAAAGCATACCGAAAACAAATAATGGTTTATATTGTAAATATAACGAATTCTGTCAGAATCCAGGGCTAGAAATGCACAAATAACTACCCTAGCACCTACGTCTATATCGCGCTTGTCAGGTTAATACTTCGGTATTAAGGTTTCTCAAGAGAGCTACCCTTCCCTATAACGTAATATTTGACGCACAGACTTGAGATTTGCACTAGGCTATGCGGCATGCCATGCGCACCAGTATCTCGTATCATTGACTCTAGCTAGACTTTATCAGTCATAGTAGACATTAAGTATATTAAACCAATTACTCTTATTATGCATACCCGTTTATGATTACAGAAGCATTTCGCAGCCTGTTTGATGTATTGAGACACAAACGACTTAGGCTCTTTTTGTTGATAGGAATACTGCATTGTCGTGGCGATTATTATTATTGTTGTAGCGTTTAGGATATTCTTGGCTCCGACTGCATTATATATCCTGCCTTTTTGTGTGCATAGCCTGCACGAGCATTGTTCCGCAGCCGGCCTTTTTGGGTTCCATTTCCAATTCGAGCATCTTGATAGCATCTAACATTTAAAGAAGATTCCTTGTTGGTGTTGAGGACCATTTATTGATTAAAGTAACGTAAGCTGTAACTTCTCTTACCACCTTACTTTGCATACCATAACCAAGCACCTTCGGTTATAGGTAGTAATAGGCTGTTTTCACATAACATTAAGCCTAGAGTAGACGCACATTTATTGAGAGTTTGATAACCTATTATTGCATATAGAACTCTGGAGAGTATTTGTGTTCTTTGTTCACTGGGAATATACATCAGAGGTTGGATCTAGCGCTTTCCGTTGTAGCATTTATGCCATTACTAGTCCAATGAATAAGAGCCCTGATATATTTAAACCTCAGTCGTAACAAATGGCGACCTTGCCAGGATTTGGTGAACCTACATTTATTAGCAGGGAACATTTGTTGTTTTGGGGAATATTTTGCATGGATCAGCAAGAATATTTTTGTTTTTGCAACATAGTATAGCCCTTGAGTATTTCCGAGAATTTGTGTGTGTATATTGAGGTATAAGAGTTTGGGGTGCTTCTTTTCTGAATATTGAGGTGGGAAACTATTGTGAGCATCATGTCTTATACCGGATCAGAGGAGAATGGAGACACAGTACGTAATGTCGAAACTGAGGAACAGCAGTATGATGAAAGGGTTGATCAGGTGAACTGTGAGGAGGATGCTAGGATATTTTTGCAATGGCCTGTTACTGCCGAGCGGTTGGAGGGTATGGATCGGTAGGGTCTTCAATGTCTGGCCACAGCTATCGGTCATGCGGGTACTAGCAGCATGACCAGGGATAACTTGATAACGTGTGTACTGGGCAGGGTGACTGGTGAGCGAGAAGGGTTGAGTGCTCAGAGCCCTTCGGCCATGCTTCCCCTACACTCGACTCCCACCCATCCCAGTAGTTTGCCGACCCCGAGTACGCTTCCACAGTTGGGTGGTGACTGGCAGGGTGGGTGGCCCCTGGGGGGACCACCGGTAATTTCAAACATTGTAGCACCTTCACCTCCTCCAGGGTTAACTCCAGAATTATTGTATCAGCTCGAATTAGCTAAGATCGAAGAGAGAAAGGCTATCAGGGTATCTGAGCTTCAGCTTCAGCAGCAACAAAGGGCAGGTGAGCTTCAGCAGCAATTAGAATTAGCCAAGATAGAAGAGAGAAAAACTATCAGTCAGCAGTCTCAGCACATAGAGCTAGCACAAATCCAAGCTGATTTAGAGTCGATTAGGTACTGTGCCGACATGGACGTAGAGAAGTCGCGAGTAGAGACAACGGGACAGCGACTTGGGGCTGGTAACCGTGCTCATGATCAATCTCTCTCGCACTTATTGAAACTGGTTCCGGTGTTTGATGAGAGTGGGGTAACAGAATTTTTCGCACGCTTTGAGAAGAAGTGCCAGGAACACCAGTGGCCAGAGAATAAATGGGCAGCACTTGTATCCTCTAGATTAATAGGCAAGGGTCTTAAAGCCTACGATGCGTTACCTTTGGAGTCATGTATTGTGTATGAGGATCTCAAGGAGGCTGTCCTGAGGGCTTACGAACTGCAACTAGAAACGTACCGTTTGAAGTTCCGGGGTGTAACTAAGGGAAGAGATAGCACCTTTTTGGAACACACCCGGGACTTGTCCGATGCTATGGGGAACTGGCTCCGATCTGAGAATGTAACAACATTTGATGGAGTTAAGCAGTTAATGATGTTGGAGCAGTTCTTTAAGAGCACGGGCGGTGATCTAACTTTGAACTTAAAGGAGAAAAACCCAAGAACTCTAGTAGAAGCAGCAGAAATGGCTGATCTACGGCTGTCGTTGATTCGGGGTTGCGGGTCCTCACAGAAGTACGATGGAAGTGCTAAGGACCGTTATCCTCCCCCTCCCCGTAGCAACGACACATTTAAACAAAAGAGCAATGAAACTAACACTGAATCCAAACCTAACACCACGCCATATAAGAAAAGTGAGGGGCCTTTTACATCACAGTATAAGCCGAAACCGAAATTTATGTGTTTTAAGTGCCACAAGGAGGGTCATAAAGCAAATGAGTGGCCTAGTCGACCTCCTCTGGCAGCCGTGTCTTTTGCTCACGGCATTGGAGTGTTCAAGAGGACATTGGAGTTTGCTAGAGGCAATTCTTCCGAGGTAAATACACTGCCAGTGCAGAAGGATCCGGAAGGATTATTCCCTGTCCGTGATGCCTTTAGTGACCACAGGGGACTCGGTTGTGTGGAGGGGGGGGGGGGGGGTATAGAAGACATGAGGTGAGAATTTTGCGTGACACTGGGGCATCGCAAACATTGTTGAGGAATTTCACTGGTAAACCTGTATATACGGCGCGGGTGGTTGTGGTTCAGGGGGTTAATGCAACAAGGTCTTACCCACTTGTAAGAATGAAGATGGAAGTTGATGGTGTGACTCGTGACCTGGATGTAGGAATTGTGGAGAAGTTGCATGTTGGGGGCGTCGACCTCCTTCTTGGCAACGACTTTGCGGGGCCTACTTTTGAGGCTCCACCATTAGTCGTTGCCGAGAAGCCGGCCGACGTGAGTAGGGAGGAGCAGGAGTGGGTTGAGAAGTGTCAGGTGCAACCTATGGCGTGTGTTGTCACCAGATCTCTTGCATCCAGGGAGTCACATTCTGGCCAACAGTCTTTAGACAAGCGGAGGAAAGGTACCGAGAAGGGGTTGAAGGTTGATGCGGTTGAGAGTTTAGTATCAACGGACATTCTCAGGAACTCATTATTAGGACCAATTTTCGAGTCTGGGGAAGACCCATTAACTGTTAGTAAGAAGGCAGAGGATGGGCTTAAAAAGACGAAGAGACAGCAACGATACACAGAGAGAGAGCAACGGAAGGCTAAATTCAGTGTAGGAGGGGGGCATGAGTTGTTTCGCAAACACTTAAATAAGCTTGCTCCTTCGGACATTCGTAAATTGCAATTAGAAGACCCTGAGCTTCTTGAATGTGGTACCGGTGCTGTCGAGTTGGAGGAGGACAGTGATGCACATCGGGAGATTTTTTTTTCATAGATGGCATACTGTACCGGCGATTCCAAGATCCGCAGAGGAATTGGGAGGGGGGGTCAGGAGAGGTAGACCAGCTGGGCGTGCCAAGGGTTTGCAGGGAAAGCCTACTTAGGTTGTCTCATGATGTACCACTGGCGGGACATCTGGGTGTCCGTAAGACGGTTGCAGCCTTGGGGAAATTATTTTGGTGGCCTGGTCTGAGAGCACAAGTTGTGTCATGGGTGGCAATGTGTGATGTGTGTCAGAAGGTTGGCAAACCAAATAAGAGCATTCCTAATGCGCCGTTACACCCCATTCCTGTCAGTGGGCCTCCCTTTAGTAAGGTTATAGTGGATATGGTTGGCCCCCTTGCCCCTACAAGTGCCGGAAACAAGTTTCTCCTGACCATCATGGATGTAGCAACAAGGTACCCTGACGCGTACCCTATGAGAAATGGGTCAGCGAAGACGGTGGTCCGAAACTTGCTAGTGTATTTTTCCCGGTATGGTTACCCGCAGGAGATTCAGTCAGACCAAGGATCCAACTTAACTTCTAACCTCTTTGTTCAAACTATGCAGCAGCATGGGATTGTTACGGTTGTGTCATCTGCGTATCATCCGGAGAGCCAGGGTGTGTTAGGGCGATGGCACTCAACCTTAAAATCTATGCTTCGTTGTTATTGCTTTGAGAATGGGAAAGATTGGGATCTTGGCCTGCCATATGTTTTGTTTGCTGCATGGGAGGTACCTGGGGAAAGTTTGGGATTCAGCCCTAATGAGCTCGTCTTTGGACACCGTGTCAGAGGGCCTCTCCATATGGTTAAAGAAATATGGGAGGGCGCAGAAAAACCTTGTTCTATGCTCAAGTATGTCCTCGACAGTCGAGAACGGATGTTGCGCAGTCTGGAGTTGGCTGGCCGTAATTTGACTAGCTCTCAGGTCCTTATGAAGGACAGGTACGACCTCAAGGTTAAACTCAGGGAGTTTCACGTGGGTCAGGAGGTGTTGATTCTACTGCCCCTTGTAGGTCACCCCTTATCCGCGAAGTACACTGGTCCTTATAGGGTGGTTGAGAAGCTATCGGACCTGGATTAATTGGTAGCCACTCCAGACAGACCTAAGCGCAATCAGTTATGTCACGTTAATCTCATGAAGGAGTATGTGAGGCACCCCCCTGAGCCTCTCACTGTGCCTGTGATGACGTTTAGCAGTCAAGGTGGAGAAGGAGAACGGGACAGTCAAGCTCAGGTGGAGGATAACTGGGATCATCATGTCTCTGCGAACCAGTGGGCGGGGAACACGAACCAGGCGGCTCAGGAAGTGTTGCAACACTTACCTGAGCATCAGCGTGTGGCTGTGGAGCGCCTGTTCGGTTCATCCCCCTCTGTTTTCGCGGGGCACCCAGGCCTCACTACCCTAGAGGTGCACGACGTGGACGTAGGAGACCACCCCTCTTCAAGTCAGTTCCCTATAGGGTGCCCCCTATTAAACTGCCGGCCCTCCGGGCGGAGTTGGAGTATATGTTAACAAGGGGGCTGATTGAGAAGGGGGTGGTGAAGTGGACATCTCCCGTCACGCTTCAACCAAAACCGGATGGTAAGGTGCGATTCTGCGTAGACTACAGACGGTTAAACGGTTTGACGCCCACTAACCCATACCCTCTTCCTCGGGTCGACGACTGTGTGGACAAGATAGACAATGCAAAGTACCTAACCAAGGTGGACTTGGTTATGAGATACTGGCAGGTGCCCTTGTCCGAACGAGCGAAAGAGGTATGTGGTTTTGTGGTGGATGGTGCTACCTACCGCTGTAACATGATGCCTTATGGCCTAAAGAACGCACCCGCTACCTTTCAGAGTTTGATGAATGATATAACGGCAGACATTCCTAATTGCACAGTATACCTCGACGATGTTATTATCTATGACAACAGCTTTAAGAGTCATTGTGAGCACGTAGAACTCCTGTTCAAGAGGCTTAGTGAGGCTGGCTTGGTGGTCAACCTGGCAAAGTGTGATTTCGTGCGGGCGTCCGTGCAGTATCTTGAGTTCATGGTGGGGTTGGGTCAGGTGTGCCCCCCACAGAAAAAGATAGCTGCGATTGATCACTTTCCCCGGCCGGCCACCAAGAAGTAGATCATGAGGTTCTTAGGTATGATCGGATACTACAGATGCTTCATTAACCCTTAATTAGCGGCGAGCAACATAAGTCGAGTTAAATAAAGCTGGACTATGTGGCGGCGCTCGACATAGGTCGAGTGGCAATTTCAGCACGTAATGTGGCTGAGAGAGAGAGACAAGTGGTGGCAGGAGACTAGCGAGCGTATGACTGCTCCAGACCACCGCGGCGAACCTACTGACACAAATCTCAGCTCCCTCCTCCCTCTCTCACTCGCTACATACTCAATTATGTACCGAAACTACCGAATTACCTGCTTTTTGCACTCGCGTTGCACGGTTATTGCAAGAAAACTATCCATCATACAAGGATCGTTATGGTGTCATTCGAAAGCTCTGTTTATGCCCTTTCAGGGATAGGTACTTGTTTTACGTTCTGGGTCTTATTTAGGCATGAAAATGATCACGTAAACAGCCCTATTTTGGCTAAAAACACCCCGCTGTGCGGTACATATAAATAAACCGCATAGGCCGCTCGTAAGGTGTTAAGGGGTACTCAACCGTGCTCTAGCACCTCTGACAGATATTTTAGCGAAGGATAAGAAATTCAAATGGGCGCCTGAGTGTGAGAAGGCGTTTAGAGTAGTAAAACACCGGTTGTGCACTCGCCTGATTCTCAGGGCCCCTGACTTTAGCCTACCTTTCCAACTAGCAACGGATGCTAGTGGTGTGGGGGCTGGTGCCGTCCTTATGCAAAGGGACAATGATGGGCTGGAACATCCTGTTAGTTTCTACTCGAAGAAGTTCAATTCAGCCCAAAAGAACTACTCTGTTGTCGAGAAGGAGCTGCTGGCAATTGTACTTGCACTAAGGCATTTCGAGGTCTATGTTCCAGCCTATGGTCCAGTCGTTGTAATTTACACAGATCATCACCCTCTCAAGTTCTTGAACCAGTTTCACAATCGGAATATGAGGCTGACCAGGTGGTCGCTAATGTTACAGGAATATAACCTGGACATACGCCATATTGCCGGTTGTGACAACGTGATTGCAGATTGTCTTTCGAGGGTAGATGATCCTGGGTAGATTGACACACGGGTAGCCTCCTGCTTTAGTTTGAATAGTATTTTGCGTTTGGTGCTTGTTGGCTCGCGGTTGTAGCCCAGCGTATTGGGTCGTAAAGCAGGAGTTGAGCGTTTGGTATAGAAGAAAAACTAGACTTGCCCCTATAGTGCAGCCGAAATAAACAAATTAAAAACATAAAAATCAAATAAAAACTCTTTCTTTGATAGTTGAATTTTTGTCAGTATGTTATAGCAGTACTTATGAGTTGCACTCCTCTCAGAATGCTGGGCTAGAGAAGCTCGCTCTTGAGGAGCATAACTACATAAGATTTAACCTATTGTGTTGGGGAGGGTTATGATTTTGTAAAATGTTTTGTTGAGAACTGTGCCAGATATTGTACTGCCGCTGGGTGATGGGAAGTAGAGATATAGCATGGGTTCTAACAATCAGATTTTTGTGAGCCTTGGGCCTCTGAAAAAAATCTTGGAGGGGGTGTGACGTTAACTACTCCGTTAGAACCGCATGGCTTGTCCTACAGTGACTCGCTAGGATCGCCAGGGCAGTGGATGTGGCTACAGTTGATGTATCATTGTGTGCTTTATTTCATATGAAAGCTTGTGTCATGGGCAGTCCAGAAAGGCTCTTTGTTTTCACCCATGTCAAGGCTTTATATATTTAATTGCAAAGTATATGTTTTATCATTAAGTAGTAATGGTGGGATTTGAGAGAGAGAGAGAGAGAGAGTAGAACAGAGTGTGGGGAGGCACGCAGTGTTTTGCTATACTCGATGACGTCATAGCTGGCTGGCCTCGGGGATTGGTTGGAGGAGTTTTTTACCATGCTTGGTGACGTCATGTTTAGCTAGCTTCTTTAGCATTGGCTAGAGGACTTGTTACCGCTTTTCCTACGCGGTTCGAACTAGTGCTAGTATATATACTGCTCTCTGGCCACTCTCTCCCTAAGATCTGGTTTCTAGAACGCATCCCTCTTATCCCTTTGATATCTGTCCCCCTTCCTGCACCTGAGAACCTTTTCCTCTGCCTATCTCTCTCATTTTCCATATCTTTCACCACCTTTTATAAATATTATACCCCCTCTGGTTAACTCTGCATAATCACCTTCATGCTGGCCAGTTGTATTGTGCGTTAAGGTCTTATATAACACATGTATGTTTAGTTGTTAAGATAAGTTGATCACGAAGCATTGGTTGGCATTCATATTGTTCAGTACCTCTTCCTATAATTATTAGTGTTCTGCTAGATTAGATAATGCTAGACTAGGAGTCTGATACTATAAGGAATTGTTTCCGATGAGTGCTGGCTTTAGTTAAAAGCTGCACAACATACCTGAGAACTGGAGTTGATTGGGTAAATTCTAGTCTGTGTGCCATTGAGAGTAGAGCATGCACGAATGAGGCCTTTTTGCCTATACCATTCTGCACTGTTCTAGGCTCGATTGTTTGTCTTTGAGGTACGCCAGGAGAACGCTTAATACTTCGGTATTAAGGTTTCTCAAGAGAGCTACCCTTCCCTATAACGTAATATTTGACGCACAGACTTGAGATTTGCACTAGGCTATGCGGCATGCCATGCGCACCAGTATCTCGTATCATTGACTCTAGCTAGACTTTATCAGTAATAGTAGACATTATTAGTATATTAAACCAATTACTCTTATTATGCATACCCGTTTATGATTACACAAGCACTTTGCAGCCTAGTTTGATGTATTGAGACACAAACGACTTAGGCTCTTTTTGTTGATAGGAATACTGCATTGTCGTGGCAATTATTATTATTGTTGTAGCGTTTAGGATATCCTTGGCTCCGACTGCATTATATATCCTGCCTTTTTGTGTGCATAGCCTGCACGAGCATTGTTCCGCTGCCGGCCTTTTTGGGTTCCATTTCCGATTCGAGCATCTTGATAGCATCTAACATTTAAAGAAGATTCCTTGTTGGTGTTGAAGGACTTTAGTGCACTTTCTTTCATGCAGGAGTGCCTGACATTTATTGATTAAAGTAACGTAAGCTGTAACTTCTCTTACCACCTTACTTTACATACCATAACTAAGCACCTTCGGTTATAGGTAGTAATAGGCTGTTTTCACATAACATTAAGCCTAGAGTAGACGCACATTTATTGAGAGTTTGATAACCTATTATTGCAAATAGAACTCTGGAGAGTATTTGTGTTCTTTGTTCACTGGGAATATACATCAGAGGTTGGATCTAGCGCTTTCTGTTGTAGCATTTATGCCATTACTAGTCCAATGAATAAGAGCCCTGATATATTTAAACCTCAGTCGTAACAATACATATATATATATATATATATATATATATTATAATTATATATATACTGTATATCAGTATATCTACAATGCACACCCAGTTTAGTTTGTACTTTACACAAAAATACACGAGTCACCAAAAAAGGTGTACCTCAAGGAAAACTTAGTAAACTAGGTGTTAGTGAAGGACTGACATTTACGTGACTGACAGCTCGGCCGATAATGAGAGGTGGACAACGAGGTGGTCACAGTAATGTCACACCGCTAGTTCGCTCGTCTTCGCATTATCTTCAGGAAAAAAGGAAGAACACAATATCCACACATTTACATCAACTGCGATCTCCAATTCGAGGAGCCTTCCAAGAATGTTTTAGGTAAATTATATTTCATTATTATACACAGATGCGTTAAATTAATTCGTTATCATTGGGCTATTTAGTTTCATTATTGAGAATTTTAGGCGGAAATATTCGACTTGCCCTGGAAGCGTCTAACAATTTTACTATATTACAATATAATTAATATAATAAGTAATTAAATATGCATACATTTTACTTTAATTAAGTTAATCTTAAATGCGTTAGTTCCTGAGTACCTATCTATCTATCTATATATCTATCTATCTATCTATCTATATGTAGTAACAATGTATGTTCTAAAATTCAACCTTGTGTTAGTTAGTTTGTCCCTGTCATACTATATTCTAGGGCACTGTTCATTATTATATCATTATATTTAGAACACTTATTCGCAAAATACCTTGACCATTGCTGTTAACCCATTGGCTGTTGGAACATTTAGGCAATATAAGGCAATTTACAGGCTCTTAAAGCCTCTTAACCCGTACAGTACCAGGGACATTCTTTTCATCCTATTCTGGCAACTATTAGACAATTATATTTAGCTTAGGAAGGACCTCTAGCAATAATATGATTTTAAACTATCTCAACCAACCCTTTTAAACTACCACAGATCCTTCATATGCTGCATAATATCGTCTAAATATAGCTAGAATAAAATATAACTCACGTTGCTGGTACTCAAAGGGTTAAAGCACGTGGGGACGAGTGTAAAAGTGCGGGAGAGCGGGAGGCTCCCCTTCACTCTCCAGCGCGGCTGCTGGGCCACTGAGACTCAGGCCTCACATCTCACAAGACAATACAGCGCTGTCAAATTCAAATTTAGCGCGACATTGTTCACAATTAGCGAATATTTGCAGATTTCTGTAGTTGCGCTGCGAGTGAATCCCGCGCTCTATGAGGCTCGTTCTGGCATAATTTTTAAGCTATTTTCTTCTAGTTTTTCCCTGAATACATATTTAATTTCATTCAGACATTTGTTTAATCATTCAGGAGTGCCTGAATGAGCCTTAATATAGCATAAACAGGCAGAAATATGCTTGCAGTGTAAGTGTTAATACGATCCATATCGTTTACATTATATATATTTTTTCTATGATTCCATTCACCTTCGATTTTTTTAAATATATCATGTTTAGTTGTTTTCATTTGTGGATTTTTCTAAATGGCTAGGCTCTTGTATATGAGTTTAGTATGATCGTTGAATATTTATTTTAAATTGCATGATATTTTATAGGCCTGATGATGGACCCAGCTGGTTCCGAAACGTTGTTAAAATTAAGTCAATGATGTCAACCAAGGTGCTTCTGTTCACCCTGGTCTTGCTCTTTATATATACAGTATATATATATATATATATATATATATATATATATATATATATATATATATATATATGGAGGCATACATTCCATTTTCCTTCTCTCAGTCTAATGCAATACCATCTTGGTTTACTCACGCTTGTTCTACTGCTGTCCGCAATAAGAAGGAAGCATTCAAACAGCACAGTCACCTTCAAACTCAAGAATCTCATGCTCTGTTTATGTTTCTGCCCAGAATCAAGCCAAATCTGTTCTTCGAATAGCCAAAATCTTATTCATAAATAACAAATGTTCTGAGCTTTCCAACTCAAGCTCTTCACAAGATTTCTGGCACCTAGCAAAAAACCTCTCCAACATTTTTCCTTCTTCGTCTTTCCCTCCTCTTTTCCACTATGACGGCACCACCGTCACGTCTTCCTCTGACAAAGGTAAACTCTTCGCTCAAACCCTAAATAAAACATCCACCTTGGATGATCCCAGTGCTATTCCTCCCTCTCAAACCCAGTCTCACTTACTTATGCCATATATGACGACATTAGTAATACAATGCACCAAATACCAAAATAATAATAATAAAAAAAAAAAAAAAATGCAGTCAAAGTTCTCTAAATTTTAATATGCCAGATCTGGCTTATCAGTCAAGTTATCACATTGAATTTAGTTTCAACATTATAGCTTTACTGTTAAGCCAGATATGGTATTTTGAAGATTGGAGAACTTCCTCAACATACATGTATTTAATTTAAGCCGGTATTACACAAGCACATTGGCCCTAATAATTTATCTTCAACCCTCTTCTGGCAGATCGTCAGGGAAACATTTGAACTCCTTCTATACCAGCGACGACTTTTTATTTTATTCATGCTATATTTAGACGATTTTGTGCAGTTTACGAAGGATTTGTGATGGTAGAAAGGGTTTAGTGAGATAGTTTGAAGTTTGTTGATTACTGGATTTTTTTTTAAGCTGGACAAATCGTCTAATAGTAGCCGAAATATAATGAAAAGCACGCCACCGGTACTGTGTGGGTTAAAGTGTTATGTCACCTAAGTTGACCTATCTTCAATCTAGTTTCCTATATGTGCAAAAGATTCCAGAAACGATGCCCCAAAATGTTGGCCATCGAATATTGACAATAAAACACGACTGAAACTCCCTGAACTCAATGTAAAATCAACCACCAAACGTTCAAGCACTATTTAATGTGTGTGTTCAACATAAAACACATAAGACATAATATAAACATCTCGCATATATTCAGTCAATCATTATCAAATATATTGATAATGTTGATATTCCTACGAAATACATTCACAATTTTCATAGCAAATGTACGCAGCAAGTAATAGACAAGTTAGTGTTATTATTATCTACAACGATTTAACACACAAATTACATGCATCATTTAGGCTAGATTCGCTAGAATATTGTAACTTAATTGTTCTAGTGTTAAGCTGTATTAACATGAATGCTGTACCAGATGTTGTTGAAGTTTAACCTTTAACAAAATATCAATATGTGTCCAGTAATATTTCTTATGGGATATAGCAATAATGGAATCGCACGATTTTAAGGCACTGAAATATATGAACCTTACAGGTACACACAATCAGCTTCATCAATGCAGAACATTGAAATTATTACTATATTTTAATGACAATAATATGCGTGGTTATGTTCATAATATTGATTTCATTCCAACAAATATATTTTGTATATCTCATAAATGTTAAAACCTCAAAAACATTAAAGTTAAGAATCGCCAGACCTTAGTTCGCTGATTTCATGTAACAAAAAGAAACTTTATCAGTAAATGTAAAAGTGACTCGCTTTGTCTCTCCATATTTGAGTGTGCCGAGCGGGAATCCCAAACCAACCTGTCTCAATGATTGTCAACCTCCCCCATTGGATAACTACCCGTGCACTTATAACTTTAAGGGGGGCCACAGGCTTTCTTTTTATCTTTCTCTCCTTTTTTTCTCCTGCTCTGACTTGTATCCATTCGTCCCCATTCACCAACTGTTTTAAGACGTTTATCCATATCTTCCTGGCGAGCGATAGCGAGCCAGCATTTTATGGAAAAATCCAGCTTCGTCGGAGAAATTTTTCTATCGAAAAATGTACAAATTTAGCTTGCTGTCAAAACAAAAATATATATATGCTGGCTCGCTACTGCTCGCCAGGAAAATATTGACACCTAGATGGGGGTAAACGTCTTAAAACGGTAGGCTGAATGGGGCCGAATGGATACAAGCCAGAGAGAGAGGGAGAGAAAGAGAAAAACAGCGAGGTGGGCTCCCTTTACCGACCACCAATACACTGCCTGGGACCGAGTACATGATCACCGTTCACCTTCCAGACAAAGTAAACAAACAGTATACCCCGGAGAAGTGGATGCTTGTTGATTATATGAGGGGTGACGTGTGATCTTTGTGTGAGTGATGGTGAGGCAGGATGGTGGGGGTGTAGGGGGGCGTGGTGGGGAAGGGGGTTGCAGGCTAGGGAAGGTGGGGTTGTAGGGAAGGTGATGGTGTAGGGGGGTGTGGTGGGGAAGGGGGTTTGTGTGGAAGGGGGTTGCAGGCTAGGGAAGGTGGGGTTGTAGGGAAGGTGATGGTGTAGGGGGGTGTGGTGGGGAAGGGGGTTTGTGGTGGGGAAGGTGGTGGTGTAGGGGGGGGCGTAGTGGTGTGGGAGGGAGGGGGGGGGGGAAGGTGGTGGTGTAGGGGGAGGGGGAATGTGGTGGTGTAGGGGGTACTTTCTTATCAAAGCCCAGGAAATACTTAACGCTATTTGTCCTGACTTCCCCTAACTAGCTGCTTTAGTGTGCATATTAATTTTCATGACGCTTCTTCCTATTCAGTTGTCGATTTTTTCTGGCGAGCGATAGCGAGCCTGTAACTTAGAACACATGGACCTTCGGCCGAGGCATTTTTCTTTAACAAATGTACAAATTTAGCTTGAAGGGGGTCTTGGGTGGCCATATATTATTTTGAAGGCAGTCTAGAATGCCGTGTTTTATTGGCCGAGAAGATAAACTAAAATATATTACTTGAGAATAGCAAAAACAAGCAAAATCTTCCATAATAATTAAACTAAACATCATTATAACCTCGCTTTTTCTGGACCTCCTTCTCCCTCATGTTTAGCATATTAGTTTTGAGGTTTCAAGACGTTCGTTCCGTTAGCTTGGCGATTTTGAGACCTTTCGCCTCATTTGTGTCAATAGTATGACCTTTCGTGCCCTTTAGGTGTCGATTTTTTCCTGGCGAGCGATAGAGAGCCTCTAATTAAAATGTAAAACTTGCAAACTAAACAAACCAAAATTGGGACAAGGACAATATAAAGTCAAATTAAATTATCAAAATCGCCATGTGGAAACAATTTTATTTTAGAAGGAACCATCTTTCGGCCGGGACATTTTCCTACCGAAAAATGTACAAATGTATCTTGAAAGGGGATCTAGGGGGTGTTTTTTTAAGGTTGATGGAGGTCTAGCGAGGAAACTAAACATAAAATAAAATATATAAATATATAGGCCAAAAAACAAGCAGTAGCCCCTTTATCGAGCAAGGCATTACCCAGGGGAGGCCTTATGGGCATGTGATGAGAGTTGCTGAAACTCTTGTTACATTTGTCTGGCTTCCCTCACTGTTTCTGTTTGTGTCTCACCTACGCAGAGTAATCCAGCTGGCTCTCACACACACCTCCTCCCATTTATTTGATTATTTGTTGATGTGTTGATTTCATTAATTGAGTTTAGAAGTGAAGTTGGTTGGTGAAAAAATATAATATATTTCACTATACTAAACAGGCACACCACACTTTCTAATAAACCAAACAATACATACCTTGAATTTGGCTCTCTATCACTCTTTCAACTAAGGGGGAAACACTTGATACAGGCAGTTTTGCCTTTTGTCTTCATACACATAGAAAAAGTATGTTATTCTTGAAGAGACCGTGATGTTCACACTTTTCCACCAATTCACCACCCTTAGCCAAATTTAAAATATAGGCCTAATATATTTTAGTTCAACATTTGGTAGACAGATAATTATTTTATTGTCCGCGGCAAACATAATAATTAATGTACACTATATTCCCAGAATATACAAGCATGGTTCAAAATATAAGTAAATTGCAGTACAGAATAACCAGAGGCAGATATATATATATATATATATATATATATATATATATATTGTTATGACTGAGGTTTAAATATATCAGGGCTCTTATTCATTGGACTAGTAATGGCATAAATGCTACAACAGAAAGCGCTAGATCCAACCTCTGATGTATATTCCCAGTGAACAAAGAACACAAATACTCTCCAGAGTTCTGTATGCAATAATAGGTTATCAAACTCTCAATAAATGTGCGTCTACTCTAGGCTTAATGTTATGTGAAAACAGCCTATTACTACCTATAACCGAAGGTGCTTGGTTATGGTATGCAAAGTAAGGTGGTAAGGGAAGTTACAGCTTACGTTACTTTAATCAATAAATGTCAGGCACTCCTGCATGAATGAAAGTGCACAAAAGTCCTTCAACACCAACAAGGAATCTTCTTTAAATGTTAGATGCTATCAAGATGCTCGAATCTGAAATGGAACCCAAAAAGGCAGGCAGCGGAACAATGCTCGTGCAGTCTATGCACACAAAAAGGCAGGAGATATAATGCAGTCGGAGCCAAGAATATCCTAAACGCTACAACAATAATAATATTCGCCACGACAATGCAGTATTCCTATCAACAAAAAGAGCCTAAGTCGTTTGTGTCTCAATACATCAAACTAGGCTGCGAAATGCTTGTGTAATCATAAACGGGTATGCATAATAAGAGTAATTGGTTTAACACCTTACGAGCGGCCTATGCGGTTTGCAATAACCGTGCAACGCGAGTGCAAAAAGCAGGTAATTCGGTACTTTCGGTACATGAGTATGTAGCGAGTGAGAGAGGGAGGAGAGGTTCGCCGCTGGTCTGGAGCAGTCATACGCTCGCTAGTCTCCTGCCACCACTTGTCTCTCTCTCTCAGCCACATTACGTGCTGAAATTGCCACTCGACCTATGTCGAGCGCCGCCACATAGTCCAGCTTTTTTTAACTCGACTTATGTTGCTCGCCGCTAATTAAGGGTTAATATACTTAATGTCTACTATGACTGATAAAGTCTAGCTAGAGTCAATGATACGAGATACTGGTGCGCATGGCATGCCGCATAGCCTAGTGCAAATCTCAAGTCTGTGCGTCAAATATTACGTTATAGGGAAGGGTAGCTCTCTTGAGAAACCTTAATACCGAAGTATTAAGTGTTCTCCTGGCGTACCTCAAAGACAAACGACCGAGCCTAGAACAGTGCCGAATGGTATAGGCAAAAAGCCCTCATTCGTGCATGCTCTACTCTCAATGGCACACAGACTAGAATTTACCCAATCAACTCCAGTTCTCAGGTATGTCGTGCAGCTTTTAACTAAAGCCAACACCCATCGGAAACAATACCTTATAATATCAGACTCCTAGTCTAGCATTATCTAATCTAGCAGAACACTAATAATTATAGGAAGCGGTACTGAACAATATGAATGCCAACCAATGCTTCGTGATCAACTTATCTTAACAACTAAACATACATGGGTTACATAAGACCTTAACGCACAATACAACTGGCCAGCATGAAGCTGATTATGCAGAGTTAACCAGAGGGGGTATAATATTAATAAAAGGTGGTGAAAGATATGGAAAATGAGAGACATAGGCAGAGGAAAAGGTTCTCAGGTTCAGAGAGGGGGACAGATATCAAAGGGATAAGAGGGATGCGTTCTAGAAACCAGATCTGAAGGAGAGAGTGGCAGAGAGAGCTGTATATATACTAGCACTAGCTCGAACCGCATAGGAAAAGCGGTAACAAGTCGTCTAGCTAATTCAAAAGAAGCCAGCCAAACATGACGTCACCAAGCATGGTAAAAAACTCCTCCAACCAATCCCCAAGCGACCAGCCACCTATGATGTCATCGAGTATAGCAAAAAACACTGCGCGCCTCCCCACACTCTGTTCTACTCTCTCTCTCTTTCTCTCAAATCCTATCATTACCACTTAATGATAAAACATATTGTTACGACTGGGGTTTAAATATATCAGGGCTCTTATTCATTGGACTAGTAATGGCATAAATGCTAAAACGGAAAGCGCTAGATCCAACCTCTGATGTATATTCCCAGTGAACAAAGAACACAAATACTCTACAGAGTTCTATATGCAATAATAGGCTATCAAACTCTCAATAAATGTGCGTCTACTCTAGGCTTAATGTTATGTGAAAACAGCCTATTACTACCTATAACCGAAGGTGCTTGGTTATGGAATGCAAAGTAAGGTGGTAAGAGAAGTTACAGCTTACGTTACTTTAATCAATAAATGTCAGGCACTCCTGCATGAAAAAAAGTGCACTAAAGTCCTTCAACACTAACAAGGAATCTTCTTTAAATGTTAGATGCTATAAAGATGCTCGTATCGGAAATGGAACCCAAAAAGGCAGGCAGCGGAACAATGCTCGTGCAGGCTATGCACACAAAAAGGCAGAATATATATAATGCCGTCGGAGCCAAGACTATCCTAAACACTACAACAATAATAATCGCAACGACAATGCAGTATTCCTATCAACAAAATGAGCCTAAGTCGTTTGTGTCTCCATACATCAAACTAGGCTGCGAAATGCTTGTGTAATCATAAATGGGTATGCATAAAAAGAGTAATTAGGTTAATATACTTAATGTCAACTTAGACTGATAAAATCTAGCTAGAGACAATGATACGAGATACTGGTGCGCATGGCATGCCGCATAGCCTAGTGCAAATCTCAAGTCTGTGCATCAATTATTACGTTATAGGGAAGGGTAGCTCTCTTGAGAAACCTTAATACCGAAGTATTAAGCGTTCTCCTGGCGTACCTCAAAGACAAACAATCGAGACTAGAACAGTGCAGAATGGTATAGGCAAAAAGCCCTCATTCGTGCATGCTCTACTCTCAATGGCACACAGACTAGAATTTACTCAATCAACTCCAGTTCTCAGGTATGTCGTGCAGCTTTTAACTAAAGCCAGCACTCATAGGAAACAATACCTTATAATATCAGACTCCTAGTCTAGCATTATCTAATCCAGCAGAACACTAATAATTAAAGGAAGCAGTACTAAACAATATGAATGCCAACCAATGCTTCGTGATCCACTTATCTTAACAACTAACATACATAGGTTATATCAGACCTTAACGCACAATACAACTGGCCAGCATAAAGCTGATTTTGCAGAGTTAACCAGAGGGGGTATAATCTTAATAAAAGGTGGTGAAAGATATGGAAAAAGAGAGAGGTAGGCAGAGGGAAAGATTCTCAGGTACAGAGCGGGACAGGTAGCAAGGGATAAAGATGGATGCGTTCTAGAAACCAGATCTGAGGGAGAGAGTGGCGAGGAACTGTATATATACTCGCACTAGCTCGAGCCGCGTGGGAAAAAAGCGGTTACACGTCCTCTAGCCACTAGCAAGGGAGCTAGCAGCATGGTAAGGACCTCTCTCCACCAACCCCCACGAGGCAGCCAGCCGTGACGTCATCGAGCGGGACAAAAACACTGCGCGCTCCCTCTCACTCTGTTCTACTCTCTCTCTCTCTCCCAGATCCCATCATTACTAGTTAATGATAAAACATATACTTTACAATTAAATATATAAAGCCTTGACATGGGTGAAAACAAAGAGCCTTTCTGGACTGCCCATGACACGAGCTTTCATATGAAATAAAGCACACTCTAATACATAAACTGTAGCCCCATCCACTGCCCTGGCGATCCTAGTGAGTCACTGTAGGACAAGCCATGCGGTTCTAACGGAGTGGTTAATGTCACACCCCCCCCCAAGATTTGTCTCAGAGGCCCCAAGGCTCATACAAATCTGATGGTTAGAACCCAAGCTATATCTCCACTTCCCATCACCCAGCGGCAGTAAAATATCTGGCACAGTTCTTCAACAAAACATTTTTCAAAATTATAACCCTCCCCAACACCATAGGTTAAATTATATGTAGTTATGCTCCTCAAGAGCGAGCTTCTCTAGCCCAGCATTCTGAGAGGAGTGCAACTCAGAATTACTGCTATAACATACTAAAAAAAATCAACTATCAAAGAAAGAGTTTTTATTTGATTTTTTATGTTTATAATTTGTTTATTTCGGCTGCACTATAGGGGCAAGCCTAGTTTTTTCTTCTATACCAAACGCTCAACTCCTGCTTTACGACCCAATACGCTGGGCTACAACCGCGAGCCAACAAGCACCAAGCGCAAAATACTATTCAAACTAAAGCAGGAGGCTACCCGTGTGTCAATCTACCCAGGATCATCTACCCTCGAAAGACAATCTGCTATCACGTTGTCACAACCGGCAATATGGCGTATGTCCAGGTTATATTCCTGTAACATTAGCGACCACCTGGTCAGCCTCATATTCCGATTGTGAAACTGGTCCAAGAACTTGAGAGGGTGATGATCTGGGTAAACTACAACGACCGGACCATAGGCTGGAACATAGACCTCAAAATGCCCAAGCACAACAGCCAGTAGCTCCCTCTCGACAACAGAGCAGCTCCCCTGGGCTGAATTGTACTTCTCCGAGCAGAAACTAACAGGATGCTCCAGCCCATCATCGTCCTTTTCCACAAGGACGGCACCAGCACCCACACCACTAGCCTCCGTTGCTAGTTGGAAAGGTAGGCTAAAGTCAGGGGCCCTGAGGATCGGGTGAGTGCATAACAGGTGGTTTACTTCTCTAAACACCTTCTCACACTCAGGCGCCCATTTGAACTTCTTATCCTTCCAGTTATCCTCCACCTGAGCTTGACTGTCCCATTCTCCTTCTCCACCTTGACTGCTAAACGTCATCACAGGCACAGTGAGAGGCTCAGGGGGGTGCCTCCCATACTCCTTCATGGGATTAACATGACATAACTGATTGCGCTTCCGTCTGTCTGGAGTGGCTACCAAGTAATCCAGGTCTGATAGCTCCTCCACCACCCTATAAGGACCAGCGTACTTCGCGGATAAGGGGTGACCTACAAGGGGCAGTAGAATCAACACCTGTCCCACGTGAAACTCCCTGAGTTTAACCTTGAGGTCGTACCTGTCCTTCATGAGGGCCTGAGAGCTAGTCTAATTACGGCCAGCCAACTCCAGACTGCGCAACATCCGTTCCCAACTGTCGAGGACATACTTGAGCAAAGAACAAAGTTTTTCTGCACCCTCCCATATTTCTTTAACCATATGGAGAGGCCCTCTGACACGGTGTCCAAAGACGAGCTCATTAGGGCTGAATCCCAAACTTTCCCCAGGTACCTCCCGTGCAGCAAACAAAACATATGGCAGGCCAAGATCCCAATCTTTCCCATTCTCAAAGCAATAACAACGAAGCATAGATTTTAAGGTTGAGTGCCATCGCTCTAACACACCCTGGCTCTCCGGATGATACGCAGATGACACAACCGTAACAATGCCATGCTGCTGCATAGTTTGAACAAAGAGGTTAGAAGTGAAGTTGGATCCTTGGTCTGACTGAATCTCCTGCGGGTAACCATACCGGGAAAAATACACTAGCAAGTTTCGGACCACCGTCTTCGCTGACTCATTTCTCATAGGGTAAGCGTCAGGGTACCTTGTTGCTACATCCATGATGGTCAGGAGAAACTTGTTTCCGGCACTTGTAGGGGGAAGAGGGCCAACCATATCCACTAGAACCTTACTAAAGGGAGGCCCACTGACAGGAATGGGGTGTAACGGCGCCTTAGGAATGCTCTGATTCGGTTTGCCAACCTTCTGACACACATCACACATTGCCACCCATGACACAACTTGTGCTCTCAGACCAGGCCACCAAAATAATTTCCCCAAGGCTGCAACCGTCTTACGGACACCCAGATGTCCCGCCAGTGGTACATCATGGGCCAACCTAAGTAGGCTTTCCCTGCAAACCCTCGGCACGACCAGCTGGTCTACCTCTCCTGACCCCCCCTCCCAATTCCTCTGCGGATCTTGGAATCGCCAGTATAATATGCCATCTATGAAAAAAAAATCTCCCGACTGTGCATCACTGTCCTCCTCCAACTCGACAGCACCGGTACCACATTCAAGAACCTCCGGGTCTTCCAATTGCAACTTACGAATGTCCGAAGGAGCAAGCCTATCCAAGTGTTTGCGAAACAACTCATGCCCCCCTCCTACATTAAATTTGGCCTCCCGTTGCTCTCTCTCTGCGTACCGTTACTGTCTCATCGTCTTTTTAAGCCCATCCACTGCCTTCTCAGGAACAGTTAATGGGTCTTCTCTAGACTCGAAAATTGGTCCTAATAATGAGTCTCCGAGAATGTCCGCTGATACTGAACTCTCAACCGCATCAACTTTCAACCCCTTCTCGGTACCCTTCCTCCGCTGATCTAAAGACTGTTGACCAGAATGTGACTCCCTGGATGCAAGGGAACGGGTGACAACACACGCCATAGGTTGCCCCCGACACTTCTCAACCCACTCCTGCTCCTCCCTACTCACGTCGGCCGGCTTCTCGGCAAAGACAATGGGGGGAGCCTCAGAAGTAGGTCCCGCAAAGTCATTGCCGAGAAGGAGGTCGACGCCCCCAACAGGTAACTTCTCCACAATTCCTACATCCAGGTCACGAGTCACACCATCAACTTCCATCTTCATTCTTACAAGCGGGTATGACCTTGTTGCATTAACTCCCTGAACCACAACCACCCGCACCGTATTTACAGGTTTACCAGTGAAATTCCTCAACAATGTTTGCGATGCCCCAGTGTCACGCAAAATTCTCACCTCATGTCTTCTACCCCCCGACTCCACACAACCGAGTCCCCTGTGGTCACTAAAGGCATCACGGACAGGGAATAAGCCTTCCGGATCCTTCTGCACTGGCAGTGTATTTACCTCGGAAGAATTGCCTCTAACAAACAAAGTCCTCCGATGTCCTCTTGAACACTCCAATGCCGTGAGCAAAAGACACGGATGCCGGAGGAGGTCGACTAGGGCACTCATTTGCTTTATGACCTTCCTTGTGGCACTTAAAACACATAAATTTCGGTTTCGGCTTATACTGTGATGTAACAGGCCCCTGACTTTTCTTATACGGCGTGGTGTTAGGTTTGAATTCAGTTTTAGTTTCATTGCTCTTTTGTTTAAATGTGTCGTTGCTACGGGGAGGGGAAGGATAACGGTCCCTAGCACTTGCATCGTACTTCTGTGAGGACCCGCAACCCCGAATCAACGACAGCCGTAGATCAGCCATTTCTGCTGCTTCTACTAGAGTTCTTGGGTTTTTCTCCTTTAAGTTCAAAGTTAGATCACCGCCTGTGCTCTTAAAGAAATGCTCCAACATCATTAACTGCTTAATTTCATCAAATGTTGTGACCTTCTCAGATCGGAGCCAGTTCCCCATAGCATCGGACAAGTCCCGGGCGTGTTCCAAAAAGGTGCTATCTCTTCCCTTAGTTACACCCCGGAACTTCAAACGGTACGTTTCTGGTTTCAGTTCGTAAGCCCTCAGGACAGCCTCCTTGAGATCCTCGTACACAATACATAACTCCAAAGGTAACGCATCGTAGGCGTTAAGACCCTTGCCTATTAATCTAGAGGATACAAGTGCTGCCCATTTATTCTCTGGCCACTGGTGTTCCTGGCACTTCTTCTCAAAGCGTGTGAAAAATTCTGTTACACCACTCTCATCAAACACCGGAACCAGTTTCAATAAGTGCGAGAGAGACTGCTCATGAACACGGTTACCAGCCCCAAGTCGCTGTCCCGTTGCCTCTACTCGCGACTTCTCTACGTCCATGTCGGCACAGTACCTAGTCGACTCTAAATCAGCTTGGATATTTGCTAGCTTGGCTCTCTCTTCTATCTTGGCTAATTCTAATTGCTGCTGAAGCTCACATGCCCTTTGTTGCTGCTGAAGCTTAGCTAATTCGAGCTGAAGCAATAATTCTGGAGTTAACCCTTGAGGAGGTGAAGGTGCTACAATGATTGAAATTACCGGTGGTCCCCCCAGGGGCAACCCACCCTGCCAGTCACCACCCAACTGCGGAAGTGTACCCGGGGTCGGCAAACTACTGGGATGGCTGGGAGTCGAGTGTAGGGGAAGCATGGCCGAAGGGCTCTGAGCACTCAACCCATCTCGCTCACCAGTCACCCTGCCCAGTACACACGTTATCAAGTTATCCCTGGTCATGCTGCTAGTAACCGCATGACCGATAGCTGTGGCCAGGCATTGAAGACCGTACCGATTCATACCCTCCAACCGCTCGGCAGTAACAGGCCATTGCAAAAATATCCTAGCATCCTCCTCACAGTTCACCCGATTAACCATATCATCATACTGCTGTTCCTCAGTTTCGACATTACGTACTGTGTTTCCATTCTCCTCTGATCCGGTATAAGACATGATGCTCACAAAAATTTCCCACCTCAATATTCAGAAAAGAAGTACCCCAAACTCTTATACCTCAATATACACACAAAAATTCTCGGAAATACTCAAGTGCTATACTATGTTGCAAAAATTCTTGCTGATCCCCGCAAAATATTCTCCAAAACAACAAATGTTCCCTGCTAATAAATATAGGTTCACCAAATCCTAGGTAAGGTCGCCATTTGTTACGACTGGGGTTTAAATATATCAGGGCTCTTATTCATTGGACTAGTAATGGCATAAATGCTACAACGGAAAGCGCTAGATCCAACCTCTGATGTATATTCCCAGTGAACAAAGAACACAAATACTCTACAGAGTTCTATATGCAATAATAGGCTATCAAACTCTCAATAAATGTGCGTCTACTCTAGGCTTAATGTTATGTGAAAACAGCCTATTACTACCTATAACCGAAGGTGCTTGGTTATGGTATGCAAAGTAAGGTGGTAAGACAAGTTACAGCTTACGTTACTTTAATCAATAAATGTCAGGCACTCCTGCATGAAAGAAAGTGCACTAAAGTCCTTCAACACTAACAAGGAATCTTCTTTAAATGTTAGATGCTATAAAGATGCTCGTATCATTAATGGAACCCAAAAAGGCAGGCAGCGGAACAATGCTCGTGCAGGATATGCACACAAAAAGGCAGAATATATACACCAGAGTTGGGTCAATTAACTGAACATATTAATTAGTTAAGTTTAGTTAATTTCAAAATTTCATCAACTAAGTTAAGTTAACACATTTAGTCTGTGACGCTCCTGCATAGTAGCCACGTGAGGGCATGCGCGCGCGTCGGCTGCCCAGCCGTTTAGAAACCGGCTGGTGGCAGCTGGCCGGCAGGCTTTCTCTTAGTATATATCCTACGACAATGTAACTAATGTCTGGGATATTCATATGTTGTTTCACAGCTTGAAGCTGCCCTTATTCTTAACCAACGCATCTTAGTATATTTTATTCTCGATAGTTGATTGTTTCATTATAATATATAAGATGTAAGTCTAGTGAGAGTGGGAGGAGACGAGCGGGAGAGAGAGACCGGCTGGGGGACGGTGCTTCGCGCGGGCGCGGAGAGTCTAGCTTGGGACGAGCCTGATGTTGCCAATTTGATCGCAACGTTAGGCTTAGTTTTGACTCACGCAAGGGGTAGAGGATTTTGACCCGGCAACGGTGTTGAGTGTTGCCAAGCATGGGATGTATTTCGCATGCCTAGGGTGGGGTCCAGACAGATTGAAGGCTCAGAGCTCACCTCACTGTCGTACCCTTCGGACCCCCTTGATATATATCCCTCTCAACCCCACTTAGAAACTTTCTCTCTTACTTTGTATACCTTCTTTCCACTACTTCACCAATCTATTTAATTATCCCATCCCCTTGATAGACCTTATATCTATTATTGTATTAACGACGAGCTCTCAGATAATTAGATAGGATTTTGGGCCTTATGCAGATATGTAATTGTTAATGAGACCTAGGAAGCTTTTTTGTTGTCTCATATTTGGTGGTTTCATGCTTGCTAGTGTGTTCTTGTGGCAGGTGAGCAGGGGCTAGACCGGAGGGGAGGCTCTTTGCGATCCTTTAAGTAAAGTCTGCTGGTGCGAGTCCTGTGGACCTGCACGACTTTACTAGGATACCCGTGGGAGTCTGGGGGCATTTTCTTGCCTGTGTGTCTAGTGTTGTGTTGTGTGAGGGCCCTTGCCTAGTCCACTCAGCACTGCGCTAGCACGTCTTGCATTTATTTTAGGGTCGCCAGGAGAGAGTCAGATACTTGGGATCTGAGTCTCTCAAGAGAGCACCCTTTCAATTAGAGTAATTTGGCGCACAGACTTGGGAACGTCCCTAGGCTAGAGCAGGTGGCTCAGCCCGGGTATCCGAAGCCTATATCCTTCCGGCTAGACCTCTGCCACCTGGCAGATTAACAGCTAGGGGTTTATTATCTCTGCATGCGTGTTATTGTGCCACAGTTTATCGTTTTTGTGAGCATTGTGAGTCAGGGTGTGGCTTAGAGACTCTGTCCGAGCCGGCTTGCCTGACTAAGAGTGAGAAGCACACCTGTATGTGGTTATGTTGCGAGTTGCTGCCTTTATTTAATTATACCTATGCCATTATACACTGTAGGGCCTATCACTAGTATTTATTCCTGCTTATGAGTTAAGAGTTCTCTAAATCCGTAACTTACTTTCTTTGCTAAGCATCAGATCCTACAGTAGCCGCATGCAGTTTAGAAACCTGCATCTTGTCTACCTGTACGATGTTTTGAGGACTGTTTGCTTTTACCTTCTTTCACGCAGGGGTGATTAGTTGTATTAATTAACGTAACGTTAAATGTACTTTCTTCTAGTTTGTTATTAAATTGTTTCTGCAATTTAATTCCGTTATCTATCTTTTCCTTGAAGCTTTAAGTCAACTTAATTGTGTGATCTTTTATATAGCCTGCTTGACTATCAGCAGTCTATAGTGCGTGCACCCTGTAACCGAGTCATAGCATACCTTGTTGTCCAGGCAGGACTCTTGACAGTTTAGGGTGGTTTGTTGCCTGGGTTTATAGATAAGGGTTGGATCTAGCGTTTTCCATTGTTGCTTGTTGCCGCATACCTAGTCCAATAGAAAGAGCCCAGTGTTTATATATCCCAGGACGTAACAAATGGCGACCTTGCCAGGATTTACTGACCAGAGGAATATAGTGGTCATTTGTTTTGAGATTCCTTATGATTAGAGGAATACAGTGGACATAAGAGTTTTTTTGGAGCAACCAATATAACACATTAAAGACTTTAAATAACATTAGTATATACATACTTGCATAGGAGATAAGGCACATTCTATAACCGTGATAATTACTGCAGTGCACACACATGTCTAATACATCAGAACACAGTGGTGGGTCAGGTCACGATACGGGCTCGGAGGGAGAAAGACCTGTGGAGTGGCTAGTCGATAGCGAGGAGGGTGCTAGAAGATTTTTAGAGGTGCCCCTTACCGCTGCCAGGGGGTTGAAGCTGAATAAGTATGGCTTAAAGTGTGTGGCAGGTCTTCAGGGTCACCAGGGTTTAAGTGGCATGAGGAAAGATCAGCTGAGGACTTTGATATTGGGTTTAGAAGGGAGAGACCTGGGTGGAGAGGCGACTGGGGGCCCTGGTCCCCAGCCCCCCCTCCACTCTACCCCCATATCAAATGTCAGGGTGCCTGAATTTAGTACATACCCCCAAGTTGATGGTCAATGGCAGCGTGGAATTCAATCACAGGGACCCTCCCCATTAAATGCACCTTCCCCTCCTCAAGGGTTGACTCCAGATTTGTTGTTTCGGCTTGAGATGGCCAAGGTTGAGGCCGCCGCAAGACAGGTTAGAGTTCAGGTTGAGGCTGCCGAGAGACAGGCTAGTGTGCAGGCTGAGGCCGCAGAGAGAACAGCTATACGAGAGGCTGAACTGCAGGCAGAGTCTACTAGGTATCGGGCTGACAGGGAGCTGGAGAGATCTCGTGTGGAGGTAACAGGGCGAAATATTGGGGGAGGTAACACACATCGGGACCAATCATTGTCGCACCTACTTAAACTGGTTCCTGTGTTCGATGAATCATGTGTAACTGAGTTTTTTATGCGATTTGAGAAGAAGTGTCAGGAACACCAGTGGCCTCAGGAAAAGTGGGCAGCATTAGTTTCATCAAGACTCCTAGGAAAGGGGGTAAAGGCGTATGATGCACTACCTTTAGGGTCCTGTGTGGTTTATGATGAGCTAAAGAAGGCTGTGCTACGGGCCTATGAGTTACAACTAGAAACTTACCGCTTGAAGTTTCGGGGTGTTACTAAGGGCAAGGATAGTACCTTCCTAGAACACGCCCGGGACTTGTCTGATGCACTACGACATTGGCTGCGTTCTGAGAGGGCAGCTACTTTTGAGGAGTTGAGTGAGCTGGTTCTCTTGGAGCAGTTCTTTAAGTGCACAGGCGGGGACTTAACATTAAATATAAAGGAAAACAATCCTAGAACTCCCCAGGAGGCAGCAGAAATGGCTGACCTCCGACTGTCATTAATTCGAGGGTGCGAAGCAGCAGCTAGGAGTGAGTCGGGTGCAAAGGATCGTACCCCTCCCCCTCCCAAGAATTTTGATACACATAAATACACAAAACCATGTAGCACTGACAATAAAACTGAACATAAACCAAATACCGTCCCGTATAAGAAGTCTAATGGTACCTCCCACTCCCAAGGGAAACCAAAGAGTAAAGAGTGCTTTGCATGTCACAAGGAGGGTCACTTTGCAAATGCTTGTCCGAACAAGCCACCAAACAAGGTTGTGTCATTGGCCCGCAGAAAGGGGTGTCGCCTATATCTTCTGAGTTTGCCAAGGGTAGTTCGTCAGAGGTTGGGACACAGCCTGTGTTCAAGAGTCCGGAAGGCTCGAACCCTGTCCGCGACGTCTTTGGGGGTCATAGAGGGCATGGTTTTGTGAGGTGGGCTGGCGAAAGGCGAGGAGTTAAGCTATTGCGTGATACGGGGGCTTCTCAGACCTTGTTAAAGAACTTTACTGGTAGGCCGATTAACGCTGCTCGGGTGGTGGTAGTTCAGGGGATCAATGCTACGAAGTCCTACCCGCTGGTGCGGATGGAGCTGGAGGTGGGTGGTGTGGCGAAGGAGCTGGATGTCGGAATTGTAGAGAACTTGCCTGTTGGGGGCGTCGACCTCCTCCTCGGCAACGACTTTGCGGTGCCTGCTTCTAAGGTTTCACCCTTGGTCGTTGCCGAGAAGGCGGCCGACGTTAGTAGGGAGGACAGGAGTGGGTTGAGAAGTGTAGCGTACAAACCATGGCGTGTGTTGTGACGCGCTCTCAGAGATCCAGAGCCTTGCAGCCACCACCTCAGTCTATCAAACCGCGGAGGAAAGGTCACAAGAAAACGGGAAGTGTTGGTCAATTGGAGAGTTTTGAGCCGGCAGTGTTTCTTGGTGACTCATTATTGGCACCTATGTTAGAGTCTGGAGAGGCCCCAGGACCTGTCACAGCTAGTGAGGAGGTAGGGCAGGAAGGGACTCCGAGGCAGCAACGTTACACACGGAGAGAAAAAAGGGTTGCTCAGTTTGATATTGGGGGAGGACTTGGGTTGCTTCGGAAGCATCTAGACAGGTTGGTTCCCTCAGATATTTGTAAACTGCAGTTGGAGGATCCGGAAGTTCAGAAGTGTGGTAATGGTGCTGTCAAGATCAAACACGAGGACGGGGAAACATGTCGTGTGAACCTGTTGGAGGAGTTTGTGAAGCAACCACCAGAGCAGCCTACTGTCCCTGCGTTGGTCTGCAGCGGCCAAGGTGGAGAAGGAGAGGGGGGCAGTAGGGCACAGGTGGAGGAGAGTAGGGATTGTCATGTCTCGGCGGAGCAGTGGGCGGGGGACACAAGTCTGGTGGCTGTGGAAGCGCTAGAGCACCTGCCTGAGCAGCAGTGTGCAGCGCTCCAGCACCAGTTCGGTTCATACCCCACTGGTCGTGCCGAGCCCCTGAGCCTCACAACTCGGGCGGTGCAAGATGTTCCGCGGGCAGGTCACGTGAATGTTGAAAGACCGTTAGCCTCGTTGTTTCGGTGGTTCAAGGTGGGCGACGAGGCTTTGGCATGGTTGCCAGGTCAGGGTCGACCCATGGCTGCCAAGGGTGGTGGTCAAAAGGAGGACTTTGAGCAGATTGGTGAGGTTGGCTGTGGCATAGAAGTGCCCAGTCGTCGCATAGCCTCCCAATGCTGCTCTAGTCAATTGCAACAGCCCTACCATAGACCGACTGTATCTGGCCATGTCGCTAAAAGCGGTGATGCTGCGCAGGCAGGTGTTGTCGTAAGAAATGCGGGGGTGTGCATGTACGGTATCAGCGGGGAAGCCTTAGCAATAATGAACTATGGGAGTGACTGCACAGGTGGTACTGATTGTCCCTCTCATGACCTGGCTGTTCTAGGGACGAAGGTGGAGAAGGAGGGAGACTACAGGTTAGAAGCTGCGGTCTCGGCTGGGTTGTGGGAGGGCACTAGGCATGTTGTTCGTGGAGACAGTGCAAGGCAGTTGTTTACTAGGCTATGGCAGTACTTTCACATGTTTGTTCATTCTCCAGGCCTGATGTACGAAGTAGAATCCGACATGGAGGCTGGAGACAGTGCAAGGTTCAAATTGGCTCCCTACCGTATAAATCCTGCTCGACAGCCTGTGGTGCAAGCAGAGCTGGATTACGTGTTGACGAAGGGTCTGAGGGATAAGGAATGTCGTGAGTGGTCGTTGCCTGAAACTTTGCAACCGGTGTTAAGTGGCAAGATCAGTGAGTGTGTTGATTGCGAGAGTGTGTGTGCATTATCCCTGACGCCTATACCTTATCGAGAGTTGACGACACCATAGACCGCCTCGGGGCTGCATCGCCTATCACGAAGGTAGAACTAGTGAAAGGTTATTGGCAGGCCCCGTTGCCGGAAAGAGCGAAGAGAAATGCCAGTCTTGTGATGAACTGGGCAGTTTATCAGTGCCAGGTGTTGTTTTGCTGCCGGGACACAAGTTGGATGTGTGGCATGCTAAGGGCACTGATAATGTTTTGGCTGATTGTTTGTCACGGGAGGGTTTGTTTGCAGAGAACCCCCGCCGTTCAGTCAGTGTGTGTTGAGAGTGGAGTAAAATAGGCTTGCCCATGTAAGTGCAGCCGCCATAAACAAATTAAACAAAAAGCAAAAACATTATAAAAACTCTTTATTTTTATAACGTGTAGAATTTTGTATAAGATGTTGTAGCAGTATCTAAGTTGAATGTTTTCGCTTATTGTCGCTAAGTTAGTTGAACTTGCTCGGTGGAGTGCAACAGTCTTTATTTTTTTTATATATAGTGCCTTGTGTCGCAACAGTGTGTGGTACTACGAGAAGCTTTCTGTTAGATATGAAGAACTTAGTCAAGGGTCTTATATCTTGGGGGAGGTGTGACGCTCCTGCATAGTAGCCACGTGCGGGCATGCGCGCGTGTCGGCTGCCTAGCCGTTTAGAAACCGGCTGGCGGCAGCCGGCCGGCCGGCTTTTCCTTAGTATATATCCTACGACAATGTAACTAATGTCTGGGATATTCTTATGTTGTTTCACAGCTTGAAGCTGCCCTTATTCTTAACCAACGCATCTTAGTATATTTTATTCTCGATAGTTGATTGTTTCATTATAATATATAAGATGTAAGTCTAGTGAGAGTGGGAGGAGACGAGCAGGAGAGAGAGACCGGCTGGGGGACGTTGCTTCGCGCGGGCGCGGAGAGTCTAGCTTGGGACGAGCCTGATATTCCCAATTTGATCGCAACGTTAGGCTTAGTTTCGACTCACGCAAGGGGTAGAGGATTTTGACCCGGCAACGGTGTTGAGTGTTGCCAAGCATGGGATGTATTTCGCATGCCTAGGGTGGGGTCCAGACAGATTCAAGACTCAGAGCTCACCTCACTGTCGTACCCTTCGGACCCCCTTGATATCTATCCCTCTCAACCCCACTTAGAAACTTTCTCTCTTACTTTGTATACCTTCTTTCCACTACTTCACCAATCTATTTAATTATCCCATCCCCTTGATAGACCTTATATCTATTACTGTATTAACGACGAGCTCTCAGATAATTAGATAGGATTTTGGGCCTTATGCAGAGATGTAATTGTTAATGAGACCTAGGAAGCTTTTTTGTTGTCTCATATTTGGTGGTTTCATGCTTGCTAGTGTGTTCTTGTGGCAGGTGAGCAGGGGCTAGACCGGAGGGGAGGCTTTTTGCGATCCTTTAAGTAAAGTCTGCTGGTGCGAGTCCTGTGGACCTGCACGACTTTACTAGGATACCCGTGGGAGTCTGGGGGCATTTTCTTGTCTGTGTGCCTGTGTGTCTAGTGTTGTGTTGTGTGAGGGCCCTTGCCTAGTCCACTCAGCACTGCGCTAGCACGTCTTGCGTTTATTTTAGGGTCGCCAGGAGAGAGTCAGATACTTGGGATCTGAGTCTCTCAAGAGAGCACCCTTTCAATTAGAGTAATTTGGCGCACAGACTTGGGAACGTCCCTAGGCTAGAGCAGGTGGCTCAGCCCGGGTATCCGAAGCCTATATCCTTCTGGCTAGACCTCTGCCACCTGGCAGATTAACAGCTAGGGGTTTATTATCTCTGCATGCTTGTTATTGTGCCACAGTTTACCGTTTTTGTGAGCATTGTGAGTCAGGGTGTGGCTTAGAGACTCTGTCCGAGCAGGCTTGCCTGACTAAGAGTGAGAAGCACACCTGTATGTGGTTATGTTGCGAGTTGCTGCCTTTATTTAATTATATCTATGCCATTTTACACTGTAGGGCCTATCACTAGTATTTATTCCTGCTTATGAGTTAAGAGTTCTCTAAATCCGTAACTTACTTTCTTTGCTAAGCATCAGATCCTACAGTAGCCGCATGCAGTTTAGAAACTTGCATCTTGTCTATCTGTACGATGTTTTGAGGGCTGTTTGCTTTCACCTTCTTTCACGCAGGGGTGATTAGTTGTATTAATTAACGTAACGTTAAATGTACTTTCTTCTAGTTTGTTATTAAATTGTTTCTGCAATTTAATTCCGTTATCTATCTTTTCCTTGAAGCTTTAAGTCAACTTAATTGTGTGATCTTTTATATAGCCTGCTTGACTATCAGCAGTCTATAGTGCGTGCACCCTGTAACCAAGTCATAGGATACCTTGTTGTCCAGGCAGGACTCTTGACGGTTTAGGGTGGTTTGTTGCCTGGGTTTATAGATAAGGGTTGGATCTAGCGTTTTCCGTTGTTGCTTGTTGCCGCATACCTAGTCCAATAGAAAGAGCCCAGTGTTTATATATCCCAGGACGTAACAAGTCAAATTAACTAGTTAAGTTAAGTTAATTTTCAAGCTTAATCGGTTAAGTTAATCAATTAACTTTTACTAATTTTGTGCATTTATCATCTGTTTATTATATTTTACCAATGTTACTGCAATTAGTAAGGATTACTATATTTGATGGTGATTTTCCTCTTGTATTAAAATGACAGTCTAATAAAATATATGTTTTCCATATTAACCGCTTCACCCCTTCGGAGATCACGGCGTTAGGCAATAGATAGATAGATAGATGAAAATTACGCCCTTATAAATATATTCTGGATAGCATTAGTCAGTTCTATTAAGACTAGGAATGACTCCTTATATAAAGAAGTTAACAACTCGAGTAAATCCTTCCATATGATTATACATTGCATTCTTCTATTCAGTTAGACATCAACAAATTATATTAAGCTCAGGAAAAGTTTCTCACAGTATATTTTGTAACTAATTTAGTATAGTTTCGTATTATATTTTCACAATTGTCAACCATGTTACTCGACCTTGGAAGGAATTGATGCACTTTAGTCAAAGACTAAGTCTGAACTGTTCTTTGATACAATAATTATATTTATGATATTCCAGGCACTCTTAGTCGATTTCTTCAGCTTAAGTCTTAGTAAGCAGGTACAATATAATAGTTATCAACACAACATGTATTTATGTACAGCTAATGTATTTGTCAAGCCAACTAACAACTAAGATATCTGTATGAGATAGATTCAGGTACCCCCAAGACTATATTTACATTGGTCATAGTAATTAAGCATACTCATTCAATTTGCAGAAGATTAGAGTTTCAACCTTAGCCTGTTACGCTCATGTGGAAATATCTTGCCAGTAACTGAAAATAGTCGTTCCACTGGTGAAGATAATGCTGGCATACTTAAGTAATACATGGCAACTGGAGCAAGATGTTTGTACTTGGCACCTGAATAACTTTATCATATTCCTCTCTCAGATTCATCAAGGATTATTGCGCATTTGATCATTTATAACTGTGTTATGGTACTAACCCATCTGTCCCCTACTAACTTCCCAATCCTGCCACGGACATTAGTTCCAGGGCAATAGTTCCCTTTCCAATTTTCCGTTACCCACTCTAAGCCACTGTTTGGATACTTGACCCTCAGTGTTTTGGAGGACAAGCAGCCTAGAGGGGTCACTATATCTGTTGTTGCTTGATTTCCTTTCTACACCTGCATTCTTCCAGTACAGTCCTTGTTGACCTGAGTTAAGCCAGTGTCACACGAGCGCTTTTTCCGGCAATTTTCGATGAGCAAGTTTTTCTCGTACTATTTTAAGGCTCTTTTGCATTGGAATATGGAACTAGATCGAAGGTAGATTATGTTAGGCAGTTTAATTCTTACGGAACTAAAATTTTGAAGCTGCCAGACTACAATTGCCCGTAAAAATTGGCGGAAAACTCGCTCGTGTGACACCACCTTTAATCCAGGAGAAAATGTCGGTGAAGCTGAAAAGGAGTCTTAATGAATTGACACAAAGGTGACAACTACACCCAAATATCAGGAGTTAAGATAAAATCTCTCGAATTACTCTCCGTGGTGCAACATTTTCCTAACAAATACCTCAAACAATAACACCGCATTAGTATATGGTAACAGATATATGGCGCGGTCGATTGTTCATTACCTACTCTCAAGATTCTGCGGCAATAATAGCATGTTCGTAATCAATATATTCATAATTTTCATGTAACTTCTTTATGAACTTAGGTTTGTATAATATAGGATATATCAGATTACGTTAGGTTCTTCATACAAGGTTTAGCTAGATTAATATATGTTAGGTTCATATAGGTTAGTTTACATAAATTAAAATATAAATAATAGGTTATGTTAAAATAGGTTAGGTCATGTTAGTTAGTTAGTACACAATAAACTGCAGGACATCGGCAAGGTTAAGTGGGCATAATATTGCTCATGAACGAAGCTTGTCATGGATTTTGTCTTCAATTATTTATTTTGTTTTTTGTCCTTCGTCTATTCCTGTATGTACAAAGGAGTACAAAATAATCAAGCAACAACAGATCTAGTGACCCTTCTAGGCTGCTTGTCCTCCAAAACACTGAGGATCAAGTGTCCAAACAGTGATTTAGAGTGGGTAAGGGAACATTGGAAAGGGAACTACTGCCCTGGAACTAATGTCCGTGGCAGGATTAGAAAGTTAGTAGGGGACGGATGGGTTACTAACTGAGGGGGGGATAAAATAAAGTTATTAATTTACAAACGCAGTCAGTCGCGGGTTTGATGCGAGATATTTGTCTAAGCGAAGTTTAAATTAATCAACGGTGCTGCAGTCTATAACGTCTCGGGGAAGCCCATTCTACAAGTTGACAACTCGATTGAAGAAGAAATTCTTAGATTCGTGTGAGTTAAAAGATTTACCAATAATTTTGCAACCGTTTCCCCGCGTGTAATTAGATTGGTCGATAGTGAAGTACTTACTACAGTTCATATTGTTGATGCCTTTGATGATTTTGAACACTTGAATTAAGTCACCTCTTAATCTGCGCTGGGTTAAAGGAAATAGATTTAATTCTCTAAGACGCTCTTCGTATGGTTTGTTCTTCAGGCTCGGTATCATTTTGGTAACTCTACGTTGAACTCGTTCTAGCTTGTTTATATCTTTTTGGTAATAAGGGCACCAGGATTGAACGCAGTATTCCAGAAGAGGGCGGACTAAGGAATTGTAAAGGGTTAGGATAACTTCTTTGGATTTATGCTCAAATGACCTGCCTATAAAGCCAATTATTTTGTTTGCCTTCTTAACAACTTCTGAACATTGTTGACTCGGTTTTAGGTTACTCAATATTGTTACTCCCAGATCGGTTTCTCTGTTTACATTCTTAAGCTGAGTGCCATTCATCGAATAGTTTGCTTTCTCATTTAGGTATCCGATATGTAGTACTTTACATTTATCCGCATTGAAACTCATTTGCCAAATTTGGGCCCAACATGACAATTTATCTAGATTGTGTTGCATATCGTCAACTTGTTCTTTTGAGAGTACGCTATTTGCAATTTTTGTATCGTCAGCAAATTTTGAGATTGTACAGGTGAGACCCTCATCTATGTCATTGATGTAAATTAGAAAGATAATTGGTCCTAGTACCGACCCCTGGGGTACCCCGCTACTTACATTGGTCCATTTAGATGCCTTACCGTTTATGACTACTCTTTGCTTTCTGTCGCTGAGCCGATATTCTATCCATTTCAACACACCGTCTTGTATTCCATGCGCTTTTAGTTTTAGCAGTAAACGTTTGTGGGGAACTTTGTCAAAGGCCTTTTGAAAATCAAGGTATATAATATCTACAGCTTTACTCTCATCGTAGAGGTTGAGGATATCGTGGAAGAAGTCAAAGCGGTTTGTTAAACAGAAAAGTTTTTTACGAAAGCCGTGTTGAGTATCTTTAAGTAAGTTATTTGCCTCTAAGTGATTTACGAGTCGGTCTCGTATGACCGTTTCTAGCATTTTACATACAATTGAGGTTAAGCTAATTGGACGATAGTTACTGGGTAGGGATTTGCAGCCTTTTTTGAAAATCGGTGTTACGTTGGCTAGCTTCCACTAATCAGGCATAGTCCCAGACTGCAAGGATTCATTGAATAGCAATGTCAATGGTTTGGAGAGCTCATCCTTAGCTTCCTTTAGAACTCTAGGCGAGATTGTATCAGGTCCAGGTGTTTTATTTACCTTGAGTTTATCTAAACAATTCAATACTTCTCTCTCTGTAACGGTGATATTGCTTAGAACATCTGAATTATCAATCTGAATCGGCGATGGTGTAGGGATATCACTGAGGTCTTCGGTTGTAAAAACTGATGCAAAGAAGGTATTGAGGGCATTACTCATTTGTACTTCGTCTTTGGTGTATTCTCCATTTTCATTGACTAACGGTCCAACAGTTGAAGTAACTACTTTTTTCTTTCTGATATAACTATAGAATTCTTTCGGGTTTGTTTTACTTTGATTCGTAACATGTAACTCCAGGGTATTTTTACTTTCCTTAATTAACTTTTTGGCTTTGCGTCGTAGCTCTACAAATTTCACCCGTTCTTCGTCATTTTGTGAGGATTTTAATCTATCATTAGCAAATTTTTTAGCAAGCAGACAGTCTGAAATATCTTTATTCCACCATTTGGGCTTATCATTATGGCCTGGACGCCGTATTTTCGATGGTGTGCAGTCTTGCACTGCCTTAAGGTAAGTGGTTGTGAAACACTCCCAAGATGTATTTATGTCGTTATTGTTAGTCAGAAAGCTCCAGTCAGTTTCTTTAAGCTTTGATTTAAGTTTATGAAAATTTCCTTTCTTGAAATTATGGACTTTCTCAATGCTGCTATTTGATTTGTTACTAGTAAACTTTAAAGTGAAAGTTATCGTACGATGGTCGCTGTTACTGAATTCATCACCAACATTCAAATTCTCTATTAATTCTTCTTTTGTGCGAGTACAAGGTCAAGCACATTATTACCACGGGTCGGAGATTGTACAAATTGAAAAAGTGAACTCTCTTGCAAGTTAGCATAGAGGTCATGTCCAGAGTGTGAAGTAAGAATATCGCCCCATTTAGTCACGGGTAAGTTGAAATCGCCAAGAATTACGGTATCTTATATGTTAGTTATTTCTGCAATTTGTTCATAAATTTCACTGTCAGTTTGCACTGATTGAGCTGGGGGTCTGTATAATAAAGCTAGTGTTATTTTAGTTCCTCGTTTATTATTTAATAGTACGTAAGATATGTCTATATTCGCAATTTGAGGTTTTGACATTAAGACGGGATTAAGACTTTCCTTTATAAAAAACAGAACTCCTCCTCCATTTCTATTGATCCGACTTTTCTCAAACATTGTATAACCAGGAAGCGTATATTCGGCTAAAAAGTCTCTGTCTTCCGTATTTAACACCTTACGAGCGGCCTATGCGGTTTATTTATATGTACCGCCCAGCGGGGTGTTTTTAGCCAAAATAGGGCTGTTTACGTGATCATTTTCATGCCTAAATAAGACCCAGAACGTAAAACAAGTACCTATCCCTGAAAGGGCATAAACAGAGCTTTCGAATGACACCATAACGATCCTTTTATGATGGCTAGTTTTCTTGCAATAACCGTGCAACGCGAGTGCAAAAAGCATGTAATTAGCCACTTTCCCGATACAATTCCTTATATAGCGAGTGAGAGAGGGAGGAGGGAGCTGGGATTCGTGTCAGTATGTTCGCCGCGGTGGTCTGGAGCAGTCATACGCTCGCTACTCTCCTGCCACCACTTGTCTCTCTCTCTCAGCAACATTACGTGCTGAAATTGCCACTCGACCTATGTCGAGCGCCGCCACATAGTCCAGCTTTATTTAACTCGACTTATGTGGTGAGCCGCTAATTAAGGGTTAACCAAGATTCTGTAATGCCGATTATATCATAATGTTCTGTAAACACGATTTCCTCTAGATCTGTAAATTTATTGCGTATGCTACAAGCATATGTAAAAATATATGCAAGTTGAACGACATGATATGAATATAGGGAAGTTGAGACAAACAATAATTGATTTTTATGACTTTAATTAATGCCTCGAAGCATGAAAGAGGACAGAGGAAGTAGTAGGAGGTGAGGAAGGGAGTTGAAGGAGATGAAAGTATCAGGGGTTCACCCAACGTGCGTGTGCTGTATCTTTTGAGTTTCTTTGCAGAGTAGGACAGACAGGACAAACACGACCAAAATCATTAGGATAGGCTACGTTATGCTTATGAATTTTGTCTAGGGGTATTTGAAGACTTGTATGTGTGTGTGTGTGTGTGTGTGTGTAATGTGTGTAGTAATAACAATTTATGTGTGCGCATATCTGCCAGTGTACGTGAATATATGCTTTGATGTGTGTTTGCGTGTGTGTGTGTGTTTTTTTTTTTTTTTTTTTTATTTTTTTTACATACTATACCTCCAATTTTACACTGGTGCAAAGCCTAAATTTGTAAATCACATCCTCCCATATTCGTTCTCTACCTTGCGAAAACATTACGACCCCTCCCTCCCTCCCCTCTCTATAACTCTAACTCTCTCTCTCTCTCTGGCTTTCCAGAGATAGGTACGACACGACAGAAATAATGCATGTGATTATTGTTTGGCAGGTAATACATCTCAAATGTATCAATAGCTACCTATTGTAGTAAACCTGCCAATCCATCATTTGGTTTTAAATATAATATATTGAGGTTGTGTAAGTAAGGTACTAATTATACAGTATGTACCTGGCACGTAGTAGTCACGTACAGTCAACTCGCATAGACTACTTACTGTGAGGTGACACACAAATTGAGTTAAGCAAATATATATCATAGATTGCTGAAAAGAACTGCATTACGTATCTATATTTTGATTCTTTATTTTAGCTCTTTTAATTAAGGCTAATTGTTATATTTTATATATTAACTGTTAAGCTTCCAAATACCCAAATAAGATTACGAAACTCCGCCAATTAATCCAGTCGACTGTACATAAATAATGAAGCAATGCACTACATCATGACAACATCCTATGTTTTGTATTGTATATTTTTGTAGATACTATGTAACAAAAATAACCACTGATGGTGGAAATAAAGAGATTTACAGTATTATTATTATACTCAGACAGTGATATTATGTTTTCTATGGGAGTGAGGGAGACAAAAGGCAGAATTGCCTGTATCGAGTGCCTCCCCCAGAGTTGAAAGAGTGACGGGGCCAAAATCAAGGGAAGTTCGAGCCAAAATACCTTGACACATGGAAGTCATAGGAAGAGGGTAAGGCTGATTCTGGAAGAGAGTTCCAGATTCCTTGGAAAGAGTACAACGAAGAATGACAAACATGATGGTTTCAAGTGGTTTCAAATTAGATACAATTTGTTTCAGAAAGGTTGTAGAGATGTGGAATAGGCTACCGAGTGATATGGTAGGATCAAGCATGATAGAGAGATTCAAAGTAAAATTAGATAGGCATATGAACGAGATGGGTTGGGTTTGAAAGGGATTTTGTCCTGTGTAAGCCAGTCAGCTCTCTGTAGTGTTACGACCGGGACTACGAATAAAACAAGGGCACTCAATGATTGGACTAGTAATAGGGCACTATGCAACAACGGTACGCTAGATCCAAACCCTCGAACTTATATGCCGGCGAACAAAACACCTATACCCTCCAGGGTTAATCTGCGATAGTGGGGTATCCTTAACTGGGCATAAATGTACTCTACTTCAGGCTAACCTGCACTGGTATAGCCTGATAACAAACAAGATGCAAGTTACGTTAAAATGCATAAAAAGGAATCCATGGAAAGATCAATTAAATCACTGCAAGATTTAATACAATAAAAAGATGCTTCAATACAGTTATTCTAAACAACAATAAACTCTTCACTCCTATCTGAAAGAAAGTGAAGTATAGTCCTACAGCATAGACCTGGAAACTTCTGAAGAAAGTCTGATGCTCATAAGATGCTCGTACTGATTTAGAACTATATAAAGGCAGGAGGCAGGACACCACACGTGTAAATCGAATACACTAAAAGATAGGACATATAATGTTAACTGACACGAGAATACTATAAATGCGCAACGATAGCAATGCTCGACACTAAAAGAAGTACTTCCTCATCAACGAAACAGCCTGCTATGGTTGTGCGGCTTAGCAACAACCTAGACTAATAAATGCTGTGAATAATAATGCGTACATATCAAAGAGCTTATATTAAATACTAACAAGTGTCTACTCGATTAATAATGTCTAGCTGGGATACTCTAGGTAAGGAACTGTGGTTGAGCAAGACAGGCTCATAGCCTAGCGATGTCCTTAACCCTTATTTAGCGGGTAGTAAGGTATTTTACAATGTACCGCTCAGCGGGCATAATCCCGAAATATTCGCTCACTTTCACTCGCCCTAGCGCCGTTACTATGGCTCCAATGCGAACGAAACGATCACTATTGGAAAGAGCAACTCTTCGTTTCCCCATATAAGTCTATTATGGATGTTATGAGCGAGTGTGGAGGGTGGGAAGAGGTGAGGAAGAGGAGGTACTTTTTGGTCTATTTCCCGGGCGCGTTCGGATGCGTTCGCTTTGGCCTGACTTCGGCCTCTCGCGCGTCTACTATTCCTTCGGTAATCGGTCTTATTTTTCTATTATTTCTCCTTATTTCTGTATTCTCTGTATTCTCGGCTCGCTCGCTTTCCCTCTCTCGCGCGCTCTGTCTCTCTCTCTCTTCCTCATCCGTATATGTAATTCTCATTATTATTTTCTCTAATCTCTCTCACTCCTCCTGTCTGTCTGTCTCTCTCTCTGGCTCGCTCGCTTTCCCTTTCTCGCCCTCCCTTTCTCTTCCTCATCCGTATATGTAATTCTCATTATTATTTTCTCTAACTAATCCCTCTATTTCATTTATTTGCTTGTAATATTTCTGTATTGTTATATCTTTTTCACTCTTTCTTCAGTTCAGTTTCTGTATTCTCTCTCTTTCTCTTCCTCATCCGTATATGTAATTCTCATTATTATTTTCTCTAACTAATCCCTCTATTTCATTTATTTGCTTGTAATATTTCTGTATTATTATATCTTTTTCACTCTTTCTTCAGTTCAGTTTCTGTATTCTCTCTCTTTCTATTCCTCATCCGTATACGTAATTCTCATTATTATTTTCTCTAATCCCTCTTTCTTTATTTGCTTGTAATATTTCTGTATTATTATATCTTTTTCACTCTTTCTTCAGTTCAGTTTCTGCATTCTCTCTCTCTCTCTCTCTCTGTTTCGCTTGCTTTGCAGGATTTTTGTTTTTGTTTTATATATAATATTATTTCACAACACATTTCCAAATCACCCTATGGGGTAGTGTTGAAGACTTATTTTTTTTGTGGTGTTCCCAGGAGGTGTAATCCACATGTGATTGAGGTAGGCAAAAGGCAGTTATGTGATTGAGGTAGGGAAAAGGCATAACTGCCTATAGCGAGTGTATGCATGGGATTGAGGTAGACAAAAGGCAGAACTGCCTATAGCGAGTGTATGAATGTGATTGAGGTAGACAAAAGGCAGAACTGCCTATAGCGAGTGTATGAATGTATGTATGAATGAATGACATGGATGTATGAGGTGGACCAAGAACCAGATGGATGGATGAGATTCGAAACTTATGGATGTAATGGGTGATGTTGCTGATGATGATGAATGCACTTGTGTTTGGGTAGCGTGCTATTCCACCATATGAATGATTGAATGACATGAATTCATGAGGTACTTTGAAATAGATGAATGAATGATTGAATGAAGTTATGAATGACATGAATTCATGAGGTACTTTGAAATAGATGCATGAATGATTGAATGAAGTTATGAATGACATGAATTCATGAGGTACTTTGAAATAGATGAATGAATGATTGAATGAAGTTATGAATGATTGGCAAGAAGGGAGGAGATTAGAAGTGTTCCAGTGTGTGGTACTCGGTGTAGCAAGGAATAGGACAGAGTCCCACATTACACCGACTACACTTGGACGCGACTTCCCTCGTATGTCGGGGCCTCCTTGTCGTGTGACTGCAGACATGGCACACCTTCTTTCCGGCCACCCGGCCAGCAGCAAGTTGGTTAGGGTTGGCAGGTACAGTCACAAGCCTGTGGGTCAAGAGGTAGTCCCGGCACTCAAGGCGGCTGGGCAAATCCACGATCGCCCTCGGAAGTGGTGCCGCATGTGTGGTTCCGTGCTTAACCCGGGAACTGCGGGGAGACTCTTAAGAGTTCCCCCGGCGGACTGCGGGGAGACTCTTAAGAGTGAGTGAAAACAAAAATCAACTTTTGACATCGAAAAAAAAAAAAAAAAAAAAAAAAATGGCCCCTGGGCCATGCAAAATCTCAGTCCTCTACCTCCCCTCCTTCCCCACTTTCCTCCTCTCCTTCAGTTATCACCTATTTTCCCTGTTATTCCCTTATTCTGAGGTATATTTTTGTGCTAACATTAGCGAGTTGCAAGCAGGGTGTTGTCATCACTGATGGCAAGCGAGTGCAAGAGAGAGAGAGAGTATCGATCGACTGTCTCTCAGTGGCCTTGGGGGAAATTGGCGGGAAAGCAGCTTGCCTCACCCATACATTATACAACTCGCGGGCTATATCTCCGATTTTGACCATCCAAACGCTGTTTTCACTCGTTTTATTGTTGTTTCAGGTTAATACCTTTATAATCAACCCATAATAGGCGCATATGGATAAGTATTAATGCTATTAACCCGTACAGCCCCAGCGATGCGCCTGACGTGTCGGCAATGTATGTAACGCACAGCCCCAGAGACGCGCCTGCCGCGTCACCCTAATTGCGCCGACCGTAACCTCAGGTGTAGCCACTCAAGAGGGCTCAGAATTGTATGGGAACTGTGTACGTATCCCACGCAACCGTGCCGATGGTTGAAAACTCTCAAAGTCCACGTGCGTGCGCGTGAGCGCGCAATAACCTGTTTTTTTGGGTAATTGCCTTCAATTTTTTACTCTTGTAAAATACGTTTTCGGGGGCTCTGTAGGACCATTCTTTAAGCTTTTTGAGCGGTTTTTCGTGGTTTTTCCTTCATTCCTAACCCATTCGCTATTGTTTCTGGAATAAAACCATTTTTTGAAAACCGGCCGGGTTCTGGTGAACAAACATTACAAAACTAGCCGGGGCTGGACGGGTCAATGGCACAATGAATATTTTAGTGACGGAAACACCTCAAATACGTCAGCACAGGGGGACGTTTCCAATTACCCCCATGCGCACTTCAGAGGTTAAGGAGGATGGCCTCGATGATGTCCTTGGAGAACAGCCTTACAGAGGTCTTCTTTCCTGTGTGCGTCATCCACAGGTTGTATGCGTTGAGGACAGTGACATCAAGAAGATGGAGTACGACCTTCTTGTACCATTTACAGGTCTTCCTCAGGCAGTCAACAGCAGTGATCTGCATATCACTTTTGTCCACCAACCGCATGTTCACATTATACTCCACATTTACTGAACGCCTGCAAATAATACGCTATAAAATGCTTGCAATCAAACTCTCAAGCAATTTCAAGGTCACATGCAATTATAAATGTATAGGTAGACCCAGAGAGGAAGAGACAAGAGAGAGAGTGTTGTGATAATATAACAATGTTACATATGTATCATATATATGAAAAAATAATATATACGGTAGGCCTACATCTGTTCCCCACAATCATATAATGCCAAGCACAAATATTCAATCTTTCGTTGTTTGTATTACCATAAGAAATTTACTGAATGCCTGCAAATAATACGCTATAAAATGCTTGCAATCTCTCTATTTTCTCTAATCTCTCTCTCTCTCTCTGGCTCGCTCGCTTTCCCTCTTCCTCATCCGTATATGTATTTCTCATTATTATTTTCTCTAACTAATCCCTCTATTTCATTTATTTGCTTGTAATATTTCTGTATTATTACATCTTTTTCACTCTCTTTCTTCAGTTCAGTTTCTGTATTCTCTCTCTTTCTCTTCCTCATCCGTATATGTAATTCTCATTATTATTTTCTCTAATCCCTCTTTCTTTATTTGCTTTTAATATTTCTGTATTATTATATCTTTTTCACTCTTTCTTCAGTTCAGTTTCTGCATTCTCTCTCTCTCTCTCTCTCTCTCTCTCTCTGTTTCGCTTGCTTTGCAGGAATTTTGTTTTGTTTTATATATAATATATAATAATTGACTTATCATTACTTACTATATCGTATACACAATAGTAGGTAGCCAACTTACCATAATACCGATACACCAAACCGATACGTATGCGGTTTTGTTTATCACCTGTTTACTAAAGTGCCACCATTATCGATTTTCTTCGAGCCGAATCGAGCGGGAGGGTTACCAATTGAAGTTAAATCCGCTAGCATATATTGTTAGATGTAAGACATGATAAATACCACTAGAAATATGAATTTGCAAAATCCATATAATATTGCTTCGACATTGTTCTGAAATTTCAAAACAAAACCGCTAGTGTAAGCCATTGCTGCTAGATCGAAGTAAAGGTCTCTAGATCTAGCGGAAGTCGCTATACGTATTGGCAGTACTGCACACTGCCGACGGCGAACGCCTGCAAATAATACGCTATAAAATGCTTGCAATCAAACTCTCAAGCAATTTCAATGTCACATGCAATAAGAGAGGAAGGGACAGACAGAGAGAGAGAGGAAGTCAAGAACATCTGCTAGGTGTGATTTCCCCTGGGAGGGAAGAGAAGATTAGTTAGGGGCGTGCCCTGGCCTACATCAGACAAAGAGAGTACAAAGGAGTACAAACAAAGAGAGTGAGACAGAGAGAGAGAGAGTGTCGTGATAATATAACAATGTTACATATGTATCATATATATGAAAAAATAATATATACGGTAGGCCTACATCTGTTCCCCACAATCATATAATGCCAAGCACAAATATTCAATCTTTCGTTGTTTGTATTACCTTAAGAAATTTACTGAACGCCTGCAAATAATACGCTATAAAATGCTTGCAATCAAACTCTCAAGCAATTTCAAGGTTATATGCAATTATAAATGTATAGGTAGACCCAGAGAGGAAGAGACAAGAGAGAGAGAGAGTGTCGTGATAATATAACAATGTTACATATGTATCATATATATGAAAAAATAATATATACGGTAGGCCTACATCTGTTCCCCACAATCATATAATGCCAAGCACAAATATTCAATCTTTCGTTGTTTGTATTTCCGTAAGAAATTTACTGAACGCCTGCAAATAATACGCTATAAAATGCTTGCAATCAAACTTTCAAGCAATTACAAGGTCACATGCAATTATAAAAAGGTATATTGTAGACCACAATCTTCGCCAAGCTTCGTTGTTGCTTGTATTATCGTGAGAAATGTACCGTATACCCTGGTTATCGTGAGAAATTTACCGAACGCCTGCAAATAATATGCTATAAAATGCAAAGGAAATTTCTTGTAGAGTGCAATTTTGAGGACGTAATGTGCTCTGAGAGAGAGCGGAGCGGTGATTAGGAGCATAAATTACCTCCTGACCGCTCGTCACGGCCGCCGTGGACCTACTACAGGGAATTATATAAGGAAATTACCGTATTTTAGGGTTTTTGTATTCGTGTTGCACGATCGTTGCAAGACAACCAGTGATCGTAGAAGGATGGTTCGGGGGTTATTGGAAAGCTCAATTTACGCCCTTTCAGGGATACATACTTGTATTACGCTCTGGGCCTTGTTTATGCATGAAAAAGAGCACGGAAACAACCCAATTTAGGGTAAAATAAAAAAGGCTGGGCGGCACAGTGAAATATACTCCACCACCCGCTCGTAAGGTGATAAAATGCTTGCAATAAAATTTTCAAGCAATTATAAAAAGTAAATTGTACTTACCAACACCCACACCAGTATGTTCTTCATCAGGAACATCGCCAATTTGCTCAAGGGTCTGTCCAACATCAACCACAACATCCACCCCACGCAAATTATGCTTGGGGTGAAAGCCTATGATCGGGTTATTTTCGTCTTCCGAGTCATTCACACTACCAAAACTCTCACCCAGACCTTCGACGGTTTCATCCAACAGCTTATTAGAAAGTTCTGAAGAGTTCAGCATGATATCTAGTTCCTGGGTGGTGAGCCGGGCGTGGTTAGTAGGGTGGCACGACGCACTAGGGATGGCGGCCACCGAATCAAATACGGGCAAATCTTGACCTTCCATTATGGCTGCTTGAGGGTTACTGAGTCACAGTCATGCAGTGGGGATGTGTGGGTGGGCCCTTGTAGTACACCACCTGGCCACCAGGTTTCGGTTTCCACCTAAATTAGGGCGGGAATACGCCCACAGACTTAAGTCCGATCCCGCCATTTAGTCCAATTTTCTCGTTTCGGACTTAAGTCCGACCCCGATCTTTAAGGGTTAAGACTGCATCCTTTAAGTTATGTTAATTGACTAGGGGGCTCTCTCGATAGATCCAGATCACAAGTATCTGCTTCTATCCTGGCGACCCTCTAAAGACAAGCAAAGAGGCAGCAAAGTGTGGAACTGGTACAGGCCAAAACCCTCAGTCAACACAATGCTGCACTCGCAAAGGACGCAACCGAAAAGACAACCCAGGCTACCACAGGACCGGTCGAAGTCGTGTAGGTATAAGCAAACCGTACACACATCGGAGACAACGACTACAGTTACCTTATCCCAGTCTAGCATTAAATAAAAGAGCAGAAACACTAAATCAATAATGGAGACACACAAAGTTCTTAACCTATACTAACTAAGAACCCTCAAAACTATTCTAAGTACATGTAAATATCTCTGAGGACGGTGCATGCAATACAATGGGCCGGCTATGAAAACCGTATGCAGAACCCAAGGGGAGTGTTGTGCAGTTAATAAAGGTTAGAGTATGGAAAGAGAGAATCGAGTGAGAGAAACGGTGATAAAGGTGGTGATCGGGGGAGAGTATGCAAAGGGATGTTAGAAGCACGCGCGCCAAGCCTGTATGACGAGGACAGCTCCTGGGGACCCTCATGGAGGAGGTAAGTTACACAGGAGACCGCAAAGGCGCGATGGTCGGCCAATCACGGGCCGAGACGTCACAAGACAGCAGGCTTCATAGGACACAGCCAGACACTCCGTCCAATGGCGAGCGAGAGGCAGGAATGCACCCGTACATACAGACACTTACTACCTCCTCGCTCTGAAAGTCTTTCTCATCACACGCTGGTACTATTATCACTACTGTTGATATAAAATATAACCCGTTGTCACAGAGGAAAACAAAGACCACCACTGGACTGTCTGTGACAATGCGATTACTAGGAAAGAAAGAACATTCTCTGATAACTGTAGCCCATTTCGATGTCCCTGGCGAGCGCTAGTGGCCAACGAGAGGCGATTCTGCCAACTCTGGTAGACGTCACAGTAGACTCCCGTTTTCCTATGTTCTTATGTTGTTACGATCGGGTCTCGTATAAATCAGTGACTCTTATACATTGGACTAGACTGGCATAAATGCAACAACGGAAACGCTAGATCCAACCCATGATATATAATCCCGTTGAACAAAGAACACATATACCCTCCAGAGTTATATCTGCGATAGTGGGTTATCTTAACTCTCAGTATCTATGTGCTTCTACTATAGGCTGATGTTCTCTGAAACAGCCTATTACCGATAACATATGGTTGCTTAGTTATGGTACACAAGGAAAAGATAGTTCTATCTATCTATCTATTGCCTGACGCCGTGATCCCCGAAGGGGTGGCCACGAACGAACCGCCCCCATGCACCTCTGTCCCCAGTCAGTCGACGCCCCTCCCCCCAACCAGCACCGCCTTCGTTCATGTAGTTCCTCACTCCATCCTTCCACCTCATATTCGGTCTACCTCTCCCCCTCTGTCCCTCCACCTCGCTCTCGTACACCCTCTTAGTCATTCTCTCGCTTTCCATACGTTCCATATGGCCGAACCATCTCAAGTTGTTCCTTTTCACACTTTCCAGCACATCTACCTCCACACCACACCTCCTTCTTACTTCCTCATTAGTCTGTCTATCCCTCCATGTAACTCCGCACGCACTCCTTAAGTAATTCATTTCCACTGCTCTCACTCTTGGTCTGAGTCTCTCAACCAACGTCCATGCTTTGCTTCCGTAAGTCAGTGTCGGGATTACCACACTGTCATGCAAGGACTTCTTCACTTCCATACTGACCACCCTATTTCTTGTTACTGCTTTTAGCGTTCCTACAACCCTCTTCCCCTGTTGTACCCTCTCCCGCACCTCTTCATCCATAGTCCCATCTTTACTCAACACACTGCCCAGATACTTAAAAGAGTTGACGATCTCCATAGCCTGACTGTTCAGCTTCACCTCACACTCTGTGACTTCACCCCTTTCGAAGACCATAACCTTGCTCTTCCCCGTATTTACCTTCAAATTCCGTTTTTCGCACACTGTTCCAAACTCATTTACCAGACCCTGCAACTCCCATTCATTATCACTCATCAGAACTGTATCATCCGCAAACAGCAGTATAGGTAGCTTCCACTCAATTCCCTCCCTTTTCAGCGATACACCAACATTCACTGCTCTTGATAGTATTTCTTTCATGACTCCATCCATATATACAGTAAACAACCACGGGGACATCACACACCCCTGTTTCAAACCAACATTCAGGTCAAAGAACTCGCTCTGCTCACTCTCCACACGTACTGCCGCCTTTGCACCCTCATACATGCTCTTCACTGCTTTCAGCAACTTGCCCTCTACTCCGTATATTCTAAGTACTTTCCACAAACCTTCTCTATCCACTCTGTCATAGGCCTTCTCCAAGTCCATAAAGGCAACATACACCTTTTGTTTCTTCTCCAGATACTTCTCCACAACACAATTCAGGGTAAAAATCTGATCTACACATCCTCTTCCCTTCCTAAAACCTCCCTGCTCGTCGCCTATCCATTTCTCCGTTCTCACTCTCACTCTCTCAATCACTACCCTACTGTATACCTTCCCTACTACGCTTAGAAGACATATTCCTCGGTGGTTACCACACACTCCTCTTTCCCCTTTGCCCTTATATAGGGGGACTATTATGCCAGTCTTCCAGTCATCGGGTGCACTCCCCTTCTCCCATGCTAGTTTGCACATTTTCCATACCCATTCTATCACTATCTCACCACCATACCTCAACATTTCCCCACACACTCCATCTGTTCCTGGTGCTTTCCCCAACTTCACTCTTTTCATGGCTTCCCACACTTCTGACCTCCTGATCCCCACCTCCTCCTCCACTACTTCTCTTCTTCTCCCTCCCATACCATATCCAGCTATGTTTGCTGGCTCTTCATTCCTTTCATTTAGCAACTCACTGAAGTACTCCCTCCATCTTTCGACTCTCTCTTGCTTCTCGGCTAGCATTCTCCCATTCTTATCTTTCACACCCTTACTGTTTCCCTTGCTACCTTCCCTAACTTTCTTGACTTCTTTCCAGAACAATTTCTTACTCTCCCTCCATTTTACACTCAGATAGTTAACTTAATTAAATCACAAGAGTGATCTAATGCAAACAAGAAGAAGGTTTACTTAACGTTACTTTAATCAATAATATCTGTCACTCCTTTATAAAAGAAAGTGTTGTAAAGTCCTCAAGCACCGAACAAGGAATCTTCTGAATAATGTCGGATGCTACTAAGAAGAACGTATCGGAAATGGAACCACAAAATAGCAGGAGGCAGGACAATGCACGTGTAGGCTAAATACACAAAAAGGCTGGACATATAATGTTATTGGACACAAGAATATTATAAGCGGTGCAACTGTAATAATGCTCGCCACGAAAAAATAGTACTCCTATTAACAAAACCGGTCTATGCTGGTTGTGTCTCTCTACACCAACCTAGACCTCAAAATGCTTGTGTAAAAATAATGGGTATGCATAAAAAGAGTATATTATCTAATCCAGCTAATGTCTACCCGGGTTAATAAAGTCTAGCTGGGATGCGCAAAGGTACAGAATTCTGGTGGAGCAAGGCAGCTCCTAGCCTAGTGTGGACCTTGGGTCTGTGCGGCCTGATTACGTTAATATGAAGGGGTGCTCTCTTGAGGATTCTCGATCACAAGTATCGAGTATCCTCCTGGCGACCCTCAAAAGTAAAAGCAAATAGAGTTAGATCAGTGTTGGGTGGATTTGGCAAGCAGCCCTCACGCACTACACAGTCTAAACTCCAAGGTACACAGACAAAAGATCCACCCAGGTAACCCACAGAATCCGTAGTGTCGTGTAGCTCAAAAGTAGGCTACACACATTGAAAACACCAACAGCAAGGTACCTGATCCCTAGTTTAGCATTATTTAACCCTGTAGAAACATTAGTGATTGATGGAGACAGTCTGAGCAATACAATCTCCCAAAAAGACAATGACTATCTTCAACCTTAATCTAGTACATAAGAAATGTGAGATCCAGCATATAATACAGTCTGGCCACCAATTCAAGGTGTGGATGCAGAGAACCAGAGGGGAATTGATATTAATAAAAGGTGAGGAAGTAGTGGAAATGATAGAGGCAGTAGGAGAGAAAGATTCTAAGACAAGAGTGTGGTACAGTTCAAGGGAGATGCTTAGAGTATGCTGTCTGGGAAGGATCTGACAAGGATATTCCCATGGACCTCCTGGCTGGAGTCCCAGTTCGCAAGAATGGCACGAGGGCGCGCGACAGTCGCCCAGTAAGCAGCCGCGTAGTAGGCAGTGTTAGGCAGGAGGCAACGAATCCCGCGAGGCCTATGTAAGGGGGCCAGCCACGCGCCGCACTCACTACCAAGTCACACCACCTTGTCTCTCTCTATCTCCCTCTCCCGCTCGCCTTCCCATCATTAAACTACTTAACACAATACTTTCAATTGACTAAATAAAATAGAAAGGATTGTGACAGACGAAAATAAAGAACAGTTCTGAACTGTCTGCAACAAAAGCTTTCTCGAGAAGGAAAGTACACAATGATAGGTAGACTGTAGCTATATTCTCTGCCCTGGCGAGTCCTAGCGAGTAAGCCATGCGGTTCTGGGGGAAGCAGTGAGCGTCACACCCAACCCAAGATTTTTAAGAGGCTCCAACTATGAGCTCTAAATCTGACACGCAGAACCCATACAAAATTCGCCACTCCTAGCCACCCAGCGACAATGAAATGTAAAGCACAGTTCTCATCAAAATAACACATTATAAATATTAACAACCCTTCCCAAAACAATAGATTAAATTACATAGTTATGCTCATAAGAGCGAGCTTCACTAGCCCAGCCTTCTGAGTGGAGTACAACTCAGAATTTCTGCTATAACATACTTAAACAAATTGTAACTATCAAAGAAAGAGTTTTTATAGGATTTTTGTATTTTTAATATGTTTATGGCGGCTGCACTACAGGGGCAAGCCTAGTTTTTACTTCTATACCAACACAGCAACTCCTACTTTACGACCCAATACGCTGGGCTACACACGCGAGCCAACAAGCACCAGACGTAAACATACTAATCAAACCAAAGTAGGAGGCTACCCTTGTGATGATCTACCCCGGGTCTTCCACCCTCGATAAGCAATCTGCAATCACATTCTCAGAACCGGCAATATGGCGTATGTCTATGTTGTATTCCTGCAACATTAATGACCACCTGGTCAGCCTCATATTCCGGTTATGAAATTGATTTAGGAACTTGAGGGGGTGATGGTCGATGTAGATCACCACAACTGGTCCATAGGCTGGAACATACACCTCAAAGTGCCTGAGCGCTAGCACAATCGCCAGCAGTTCCTTCTCAACTACTGAATAGTTCTTCTGTGCCGAGTTGAACTTTTTTGAGAAGAAACTGACTGGGTGCTCCAGCCCATCTTCGTCTGATTGTATCAGAACGGCACCAGCCCCCACACCACTGGCATCAGTTGCCAGCTGGAATGGTCGGCTAAAGTCCGGGGCCCTGAGGATTGGGTGAGTACACAACAGGTGTTTTACTAGCAAAAAAGCCCTCTCACACTCAGGCGCCCACTTAAACTTTCTATCTTTCGCCAATAGGTCCGTCAGAGGAGCCAGCACAGTAGAATAGCCCTTTATAAAGCGGCGGTAGTAACCAATCATGCCCAAAAACCTCATGATCTGCTTCTTGGTGGACGGCCTGGGGAAGTGGTTAATAGCCAATATCTTGTTCTGTGGGGGGCACACCTGGCCCAAACAGAAAATATTTTCCAGATACCCCAGATACTGCACAGTAGCCCGCACAAAATCACACTTTCCCAGGTTGACCACCAAGTTTGCCTCGCTTAATTTCTTAAATAGGGATTCTACATGTTCACAGTGGCTCTTGAAATCGTCATCGTAGATAATGACGTCGTCCAGGTACACAATACAGTTCGGAATGTCAGCCACCAACTCGTTCATCAAGCTTTGGAAGGTCGCTGGTGCGTTTTTTAGACCGTACGGCATGACATTACAACGATATGTAGCACCATCCACCACAAAACCACACACCTCTTTCGCCCGTTCAGACAAAGGCACGTGCCAGTAACCTTTTACCAGGTCCACCTTGGTCAAGAACTTGGCCCTGCCAATCTTGTCTACACAGTCATCGACCCGGGAAAGAGGATATGGGTTGGTGGGAGTCAAGCCGTTTAGCCTGCGGTAATCAACACAGAAGCGCACCTTGCCATCCGGCTTAGGTTGCAGCGTTACGGGAGATGTCCACTTTACCGCCCCCTTCTCGATCAGTCCCTGTTGCACCATATACTCCAACTCCGCCCGGAGGGCCGGAAGTTTAATAGGGGGCACCCTATGGGGCACTGATTTGAAGGGTGGGTAGTCTCCGACGTCAACGTCGTGCACCTCATGAGTAGTGAGGCCTGGGTGTTCCGCAAATACAGTAGGGTATAAACCGAATAGGCGCTCGACAGCCACACGCTGTTGCTCAGGTAGGTGTTGCAAAGCCTCATGAGCCGCCTGTCTCGTGTTTCCCGCCCACTGATCTGCAGAAACATGATAATCCCAGTTGTCATCCACCTGCGCATGACTGTCCCGTTCTCCTTCTCCACCTTGACTGCTGAAAGTCATCACAGGGACAGTGAGAGGCTCAGGTGGGCGCCTCACATACTCCTTCATCAGGTTGACATGACATAACTGATTCCTCTTACGCCTGTCTGGAGTGGCCACCAGGTAATCTAAGTCCGAGAGCTTCTCTGCTACCCTATAAGGACCAGCGTACTTTGCGGATAAGGGGTGACCTACAAGAGGGAGTAGTATCAACACCTCCTGACCCACGTGAAACTCCCTGAGTTTCACCTTTTGGTCGTACCTGTCCTTCATGAGGGCCTGAGAGCCTACCAGATTGCGGCCAGCCAACTCCAGAGTACGCAACATTTGTTCTCTACTCTCAAGGACATACTTAAGCATAGAACATGGTTTAGCGGTGCCTTCCCATATCTCCTTTACCATGTGGAGAGGCTCTCTGACGCGGTGTCCAAACACAAACTCATTGGGGCTAAACCCCAAACTCTCCCCAGTACCTCTCGTGCAGCGAATAACACATACGGCAGGCCAAGATCCCAGTCCTTGCCGTTCTCAAGACAATAGCAGCGAAGCATGCTTTTTAGAGTGGAATGCTACCTCTCTAACACCCCCTGACTCTCTGGGTGATAAGCAGATGACACTACAGTGACTATCCCGTGCTGCTTCATTGTCTGAACGAACAAGTTGGAGGTGAAATTCGATCCTTGGTCTGACTGTAACTCCTGCGGGTATCCGTACCGGGAGAAGTATAATAGCAAGTTACGGACCACTGTCTTCGCCAAACCATTTCTCATCGGGTATGCGTCTGGGTACCGAGTTGCTACGTCCATGACTGTCAAGAGATATTTATTTCCGGCACTTGTGGGGGGGAGGGGGCCAACCATGTCGACTACTACTTTACTAAAGGGAGGCCCGCTGACGGGAATTGGGTGTAACGGAGCCTTTGGGATGCACTGGTTAGGTTTCCAGACCTTTTGGCACACACTGCACATTGCCACCCATGACACCACTTGTGCTCTCAAACCAGGCCACCAAAACAATTTCCCCAAAGCCGCCACCGTCTTACGGACACCCAAGTGTCCCGCCAGCGGTACATCATGAGCCAACCTTAGTAGGCTATCCCTGCATACCCTCGGTACGACCAGCTGGTCTACCACTCCTGACCCACCCTCCCAACTTCTCTGCGGGTCTTGGAATCGCCGATACAAGATGCCATCAATGAAAAAAAAATCTCCAGACTTTGCATCCCTGTCCTCTTCGAGTTCGACAGCACCGTTACTACACTTTAGAACCTCCGGGTCTTCTAGCTGCAATTTGCGAATATCTGAGGGAGCTAGCCTGTCTAAGTGTTTGCGAAATAACTCATGCCCTCCCCCAACATCGAACTTTGCATCCCGTTGCTCTCTCCGTGTATACCGTTGCTGCCTCTGAGTCTCTTTAAGCCCTGCCTCTACACTCTCAGTGACAGGTGGTGGTACTTCTCCAGACTCTAATAACGGTGCTAATACTGAGTCCCCGAGAAGCGCTGCTGGTACTAGACTCTCCACCGTATCAGCTTTCAGCACCTTCTCGTGACCGTTCCTCCGCTTATTTGAAGACTGTTGGTTAGGCTGTGACTCTCTGGATGCGAGAGATCTGGTTACAACACACGCCATTGGCTGCACCTGACACTTCTCAACCCACTCCTGTTCCTCCCTACTCACGTCGGCCGGCTCCTCGGCAACGACTAAGGGTGAAACCTTAGAAGCAGGCACCGCAAAGTAATTGCCGAGAAGGAGGTCGACGCCCCCAACAGGCAATTTCTCCACGATTCCCACATCCAGTTCACGAGTCACACCGTCAACTTCAAGCTCCATTCTAACAAGCGGGTATGACCTAGTTGCATTAACTCCCTGCACCACAACTACCCGCGCCGCGTTTATGGGTCTACCAGTGAAATTCTTCAAGAGTTTCTGAGAGGCACCTGTGTCACGCAAAAGCTGTACCCCGTGCTTCTTGCCCCCCCATTTCACGCAGCCATGCCCTCTATGGTCGCAAAAGGCATCGCGGACAGGGTTCGAGCCTTCCGGATCCTTCTTCACTGGCGGTGCTCCATCCTCTGATCTTATGCCTCCAGCAAACACAGAAGACTTCTGGAACACCCCAATGCTGCGAGCCAATGACACAGCCGCCGTGGGAGGTCTGCTCGGACAAGCTTTTGCCATGTGCCCCTCTTTGTGACAGTGATAACACTCAAATTTCCCCTTGGACTTATACTGAGGTGTAAAAGTCCCTGACCCTTCTTAAACGGGGCGGTGCTAGGTTTGTGATCAGTCTTGGTGTCATTGCTTTTAAATTTATGTGTGTCCATATTCCGGGGAGGGGGAGGGTAACGCTCCTTAACGCCTACATCGTTTCTCTGTGCAGAGCCGCACCCCCGAATTAGTGACAACCGAAGATCAGCCATCTCTGCTGCTTCTACGAGAGTTCTTGGGTTCTTCTCTTTAAGGTTTAAAGTCAAGTCGCCGCCCGTACACTTATAAAACTGCTCTAGAAGCATCAACTGTTTCATCTCATCAAATGTAGTTGTCTTCTCTGATCTGAGCCAGTTTCCCATAGCGTCGGACAGGTCCCGGGCGTGCTCCAAGAAGGTACTGTCTCGCCCCTTAGTCACACCCCGGAACTTTAACCTATATGTCTCGGGTTGTAGCTCGTATGCCCGCAGGACAGCCTCCTTGAGCTCCTCATAAACAATGCAGGACTCCAAAGGCAGTGCATCGTAAGCCTTGAGCCCCTTACCTACGAGTCTAGAGGACACAAGGGCCACCCACTTAACTTCAGGCCACTGATGCTCCTGGCACTTCTTCTCAAATCTATTGAAAAACTCCCTGACACCAGACTCGTCAAATACAGGGACCAGTTTGAGAAGGTGCGACAGAGACTGATCATGCGCACTGTTTCCAGTACCGAGTCGCTGTCCCGTCGTCTCAACACGAGACTTCTCTAAATCCATGTCGGCACAGTATCTTGTAGAGTCTAGTTCAGTCCTAAGCTCAGCTTCCCTCGTCTGTTGCTGCATCCTAGCCAGCTCTTTTCTCTCTTCTATCTTAGCTAGCTCTATTTGCTCTTGACTCTGATGTTGCATCTTTGCCGTCTCGAACTGAAAGAGCATCTCCGGGGTCAAACCTTGAGGAGGAGGAGGAGATGCAATGATGTTAGAAATACCCGGTGATCCCCCCAGGGGCAAACCACCCTGCCAGTCACTACCCACCTGCGGAAGCGTGCTCAGGGTCGGTACTCCAATAGGAGGATTGGGAGTCGAGTGAAGGGGAAGCTCGGCCAAAGGGCTCTGAGCACTCACCCTACCTCGTACGCCAGTCACCTCACCCAGCACACACGTCATCAGGTCATCCTTGGTCATGCCACTAGTACATACATGACCGATAGCTGCGGCTAAGCACTGGAGACCGTACCGATTCATACCCACCAACCGGTAGGAAGTAACAGGCCATTGTACAAAATTCCTTGCATCCTCCTCACTGTTCACCAAGTTAACAACCTGCCCATGCTGCTGCTCCTCAGCTTCTACATCACGTACTGTGTCTTCATCCTGCACTGATCCGCTATAAAACATGATGCTCACTGAAGATTTTTCACTTTGATACACAAAAAAGAAGTACCCCAAACTCTTATACCACAATATTCACAATAAAAAATTCTCGGAGACAGCTTAAGTGCTATATTACTTTGCTAAAAAAATAATTCTTGCATGTCCTCAAAAAATATTCCACAAAATCAACAAATGTTCACTGCCTAAACTGTGAGAAAAATCTGCACAATAACCTGCAATTATATGTCAGTTCACCAAATCCTGAGCTAGGTCGCCATTCGTTACGATCGGGTCTCGTATAAATCAGTGGCTCTTTTACATTGGACTAGACTGGCATAAATGCAACAACGGAAACGCTAGATCCAACCCCTGATATATAATCCCGTCGAACAAAGAACACATATTATACCCTCTAGTGTTATATCTGCGATAGCGGGGTATCTTAACTCTCAGTATCTATGTGCTTCTACTATAGGCTGATGTTCTCTGAAACAGCCTATTACCTATAACATAATTATGGTTGCTTAGTTATGGTACATGCTATTTGTTTTCGGACGATGGAGTTCAGCTGAACCAGGTGGGAGCAGCACGTTTTGGGCGTCTTCTCAACGATGCGGTGAAGGATTTTCGGAGAAGAAATCGACTCAGCACAGGACAACCAGGAAGGAGGACCGAAGACAGCGAGGGCGGCAACCTGCGAAGGAATTAAATGCTAATCTGTCATGAACCGCGAATTTGGATAAAGCTCCACCAACACGACCCAAATTCAAAACCGCCAGGGATAACGACCGAGGACCGATGTCAGCCATGAATGTAAATGTAGATCCGACCAGAACCAAAAATTTGATTAAAGAACGTTCTGTGAGTTCTAAAACCGCAACTTTAAAGGTTTTCTATGCAAACGCTCGTAGCATACGCAATAAATTTTCAGATTTAGAGGAACTAGTGTTTACAGAAAATTATGATGTGATTGGTATAACAGAATCTTGGCTCAATACAGTAGATAGAGACTTTTTAGCAGAGTATTCACTTCCCGGTTATGTAATGTTTGAGAAAAGCCGAATAAATAAAAATGGAGGTGGCCTTTTATTTTATATCAAAGAAAGACTTAACCCGACCCTCTTGTCAAAACCTCAAATTGTGATCGTCGACACATCTTTTGTGCTAATAAAGAATAATAAAGGTACAAACATAATACTTGCATTAATATACAGACCTCCAGCTCAATCAGTGCAAACTGACTGAGAAATTTATGAACAAATTGCAGATGTAAGTAACTCACAAGATACCGTATTTTTGGGTGACTTTAATTTACCTGTGACCAAATGGGGCGATACTCTTACTTCACACTCCGGACATGACTTGTATACGAATTTGCAAGAGAGTTCGCTTTATCAATTTGTTCGAACACCGACCCGTGGTAATAACGTTCTTGACATTGTACTTGCAACAAAAGAAGAATTAATAGAGAATTTGAATGTTGGTGATGAATTCAGTAACAGCGACCATCGTACGATAACTTTCACTTTAAACTTTACTAGTAACGAACCAAATAATAGCATCGAAAAAGTCCTAATTTCAAGAAAGCAAACTTTCATAAACTTAGAGCTATGTTTAACCCTTAATTAGCGGCGAGCAACATAAGTCGAGTTAAATAAAGCTGGACTATGTGGCGGCGCTCGACATAGGTCGAGTGGCAATTTCAGCACGTAATGTTGCTGAGAGAGAGAGACAAGTGGTGGCAGGAGAGTAGCGAGCGTATGACTGCTCCAGACCACCGCGGCGAACATACTGACACAAATCCCAGCTCCCTCCTCCCTCTCTCACTCGCTATATAAGGAATTGTATCGGGAAAGTGGCTAATTACATGCTTTTTGCACTCGCGTTGCACGGTTATTGCAAGAAAACTAGCCATCATAAAAGGATCGTTATGGTGTCATTCAAAAGCTCTGTTTATGCCCTTTCAGGGATAGATACTTGTTTTACGTTCTGGGTCTTATTTAGGCATGAAAATGATCACGTAAACAGCCCTATTTTGGCTAAAAATACCCCGCTGGGCGGTACATATAAATAAACCGCATAGGCCGCTCTTAAGGTGTTAAAGAAACTGACTGGAGCTTTTTAATTAACAATAACGACATAAATACATCTTGGAAGTTATTCGAAACCACTTACCTAAAAGCAGTGCAAGACTGCATACCATCGAAAATACGGCGTCCAGGCCATAATAATAAGCCCAAATGGTGGAATAAAGATATTTCAAACTGCCTGCTTGCTAAAAAATTTGCTAATGATAGATTAAAATCCGCACAAATTGACGAAGAACGGGTGAAATTTGTAGAGCTACGACGCAAAGCCAAAAAGTTAATTAAGCAAAGTAAAAAGACCCTAGAGTTACATATTGCGAAACAAAGTAAAACAAACCCGAAATAATTCTATAGTTATATCAGAAAGAAAAAAGTAGTTACTTCAACTGTTGGACCATTAGTCAATGAAAATGGAGAATACACCAAAGACGAAGTACAAATGAGTAATGCCCTCAATACCTTCTTTGCATCAGTTTTTACAACAGAAGACCTCAGTGATATCCCTACACCATCGCCGATTCAGATTGATAATTCAGATGTTCTAAGCAATATCACCGTTACAGAGAGAGAAGTATTGAATTGTTTAGATAAACTCAGGTAAATAAAACGCCTGGACCTGATACAATCTCGCCTAGAGTTCTAAAGGAAGCTAAGGATGAGCTCTCCAAACCACTGACATTACTATTCAATAAATCCTTGCAGTCTGGAACTATGCCTGATTAGTGGAAGATAGCCAACGTAACACCGATATTAAAAAAAGGCAGCAAATCCCTACCCAGTAACTATCGTCCAATTAGGTTAACCTCAGTTGTATGTAAAATGCTAGAAATGGTCATAAGAGACAGACTCGTAAATCACTTAGAGGAAAATAACATACTTAAAGATACTCAACACGGCTGGCTTTCGTAAAAAACGTTCCTGTTTAACAAACCTCTTAGACTTCTTCCACGATATCCTCAACCTCTACGATGAGAGTAAAGCTGTAGATATTATATACCTTGATTTTCAAAAGGCCTTTGACAAAGTTCCCCACAAACGTTTACTGCTAAAACTAAAAGCGCATGGAATACAAGACGGTGTGTTGAAATGGATAGAAAATTGGCTCAGGGACAGAAAGCAAAGAGTAGTCATAAACGGTAAGGCATCTAAATGGACCAATGTAAGTAGCGGGGTACCCCAGGGATCGGTACTAGGACCAATTCTCTTTCTAATTTACATCAACGACATAGATGAGGGTCTCACCTGTACAATCTCAAAATTTGCTGACGATACAAAAATTGCAAATAGCGTACTCTCAAAAGATCAAGTTGACGATATGCAACACAATCTAGATAAATTGTCACATTGGGCCCAAATTTGTCAAATGAGTTTCAATGCGGATAAATGTAAAGTACTACATATCGGATACCTAAATGAGAAAGCAAACTATTCGATGAATGGCACTCAGCTTAAGAATGTAAACAGATAAACCGATCTGGGAGTAACAATATCGAGTAACCTAAAACCGAGTCAACAATGTTCAGAAGTTGTTAACCTGACAAGCGCGATATAGACCTAGGTGCTAGGGTAGTTATTTGTGCATTTCTAGCCCTGGATTCTGACAGAATTCGTTATATTTACAATATAAAGCATTATTTGTTTTCGGTATGCTTTTATTTTACATATATGATGTATATATGAACCTTCAAGAGTGCTAAAATAAGTGGGAAAAGCATTTGGGTGGTGAAAAACGAAGATATTGGCCACCCGGTCATAATCTCAGGCGAGAGTGAGCCACAGGCAGCCCTCCCCTCTCGCTGTCTGGGAGTCAACTGAGACGAGCGGGGCGGTGTGTGCCGGTGTCTGGGTGTTGCATAACGATCTTTTATGCAACCCACTTGTGCTACATTATCGCGGGAGAGATAAATAACCGATAAATGATGATAATAAGAGGAACAATAGGTGATAATTGAGGAGGGGGGAATAAGGTGGGGAAGGAGGGGAGGGGGAGGGGTGAGAAACACATGGATGAGTACTAGAGGGGAATTATCTCACCTAGAGACAAAATCCTTTGTTTTGATAGGCCCTTTTTTTTGGGGGGAAGGATTTTTTTATGGTCTTGCTTCCGTGAGGCCTATCGCGTTCCCTATAGGAAGCCTTCCGTGAGGCCTATCGCGCTTGCCGGGTTAAGAAGGCAAACAAAATAATTGGCTTTATTGGCAGGTCATTTGAGCATAAATTCAAAGACGTTATCCTAACCCTTTACAATTCCTTAGTCCGCCCTCTTCTGGAATACTGCGTTCAATGCTGGTGCCCTTATTACCAAAAAGACATAAACAAGCTAGAACGAGATCAACGTAGAGTTACCAAAATGATACCTAGCCTAAAGAACAAACCATACGAAGAGCGTCTTAGAGAATTAAATTATTTCCTTTAACCCAGTGCAGATTAAGAGGTGACTTAATTCAAGTGTTCAAAATCATCAAAGGCATCGACAATATGAACTGTAGTAAGTACTTCACTATCGACCAATCTAATTACACGCTGGGAAACGGTTGCAAAATTATTGGTAAATCTTTTAACTCACACGAATCTAAGAATTTCTTCTTCAATCGAGTTGTCAACTTGTGGAATGGGCTTCCCCGAGACGTTATAGACTGCAGCACCGTTGATTCATTTAAACTCCGCCTAGACAAATATCTCGCATCAAACCCGCGACTGACTGCGTTTGTAAATGAATAACTTTATTTTATCCTCCCCTCAGTTAGTAACCCATATGTCCCCTACTAACTTCCTAGTCCTGCCACGGACATTAGTTCCAGGGCAGTAGTTCCCTTTCCAATGTTCCCTTACCCACTCTAAACCACTGGTTGGACACTTGATCCTCAGTGTTTTGGAGGACAAGCAGCCTAGAAGGGTCACTAGACCTCTTGTTGCTTGATTTCCTTTGTACTCCTTTGTACTCCTTTGTACACAAGGAAAAAATAGTTAACTTAATTAAATCACAAGAGAGATCTAATGCAAATAAGAAGAAGGTTTACTTAACGTTACTTTAATCAATAATATCTGTCACTCCTTTATGAAAGAAAGTGTTGTAAAGTCCTCAAGCACCGAACAAGGAATCTTCTGAATAATGTCGGATGCTACTAAGAAGAACGTATCGGAAATGGAACCACAAAATAGCAGGAGGCAGGACAATGCACGTGTAGGCTAAATACACAAAAAGGCTGGACATATAATGTTATTGGACACAATAATATTATAAGCGGTGCAACTGTAATAATGCTCGCCACGAAAAAGTAGTACTCCTATTAACAAAACCGGTCTATGCTGGTTGTGTCTCTCTACACCAACCTAGACCTCAAAATGCTTGTGTAAAAATAATGGGTATGCATAAAAAGAGTATATGATCTAATCCAGCTAATGTCTACCCGGGTTAATAAAGTCTAGCTGGGATGCGCAAAGGTACAGAATTCTGGTGGAGCAAGGCAGCTCCTAGCCTAGTGTGGACCTTGGGTCTGTGCAGCCTGATTACGTTAATATGAAGGGGTGCTCTCTTGAGGATTCTCGATCACAAGTATCGAGTATCCTCCTGGCGACCCTCAAAAGTAAAAGCAAATAGAGTTAGAACAGTGTTGGGTGGATTAGGCAAGCAGCCCTCACGCACTACACAGTCTAAACTCCAAGGTACACAGACAAAAGATCCACCAAGGTAACCCACAGAATCCGTAGTGTCGTGTAGCTCAAAAGTAGCCTACACACATTGAAAACACCAACAGCAAGGTACCTGATCCCTAGTCTAGCATTATTTAACCCTGTAGAAACATTAGTGATTGATGGAGACAGTCTGAGCAATACAATCTCCCAAAAAGACAATGCCTATCTTAAACCTTAATCTAGTACATAAGAAATGTGAGATCCAGCATATAATACAGTCTGGCCACCAATTCAAGGTGTGGATGCAGAGAACCAGAGGGGAATTGATATTAATAAAAGGTGAGGAAGTAGTGGAAATGATAGAGGCAGTAGGAGAGAAAGATTCTAAGACAAGAGTGTGGGACAGTTCAAGGGAGATGCTTAGAGTATGCTGTCTGGGAAGGATCTGACAAGGATATTCCCATGGACCTCCTGGCTGGAGTCCCAGTTCGCAAGAATGGCACGAGGGCGCGCGACAGTCGCCCAGTAAGCATCCGCGTAGTAGGCAGTGTTAGGCAGGAGGCAACGAATCCCGCGAGGCCTATGTAAGGGGGCCAGCCACGCGCCGCAATCTCTACCAAGTCACACCACCTTGTCTCTCTCTCTCTCCCTCTCCCGCTCGCCTTCCCATCATTCAACTACTTAACACAATACTTTCAATTGACTAAATAAAATAGAAAGGATTGTGACAGACGAAAATAAAGAACAGTTCTGAACTGTCTGCAACACAAGCTTTCTCGAGAAGGAAAGTACACAGTGATAGGTAGACTATAGCTATATTCTCTGCCCTGTTGAGTCCTAGCGAGTAAGCCATGCGGTTCTGGGGGAAGCGGTGAGTGTCACAATGTACTCTCTCTCTCTCCCTCTCTCTCTCTCTAAAAGATGAACTAATGAGATGAATAGCCAGCCACTTTCGACATACAGCAATTAAAAGGTAATTAGGCTACTGACCGCTGAGGCAGGAAAAGGTAAAGGTCAACTATATTGACCTTTGGAAACTAGTGAGTGACCACGTGGTTTAAAATGCGATTTCCATATCTAGTAAAAGGGAAAATTAATGATAATTAATTGAAAATTAATAAAATTGATCAATTAATTTTGAGAAATTTCGATTAACTTAAGTTAAGTTAACCCATTTTTCAAAATTAGCTAGTTAAGTTAAAAGTTAATTAACTTAATCAATTAATCGGTAAAAGTTAAGTTAATTAACTTAACTGACCCAACTTCGGTATACACTCATGGACTGCATTCGAATAAGTGGAGGTGAAAAATCTCCATGATTGATTTAGATCATCATTGTTAATCATAGAACTCCAGTCAATTCCTTTGAGTATTGCTCCAAGTTTCCGGAAGTTTGCTCTCTTGAAATTTGGGACTTTCTCTTTGCTGGTATTGAGTTAATTGCTATTGAATTTTAAATAGAAAGTGATAGTACGATGGTCACTATTACTGAATTCATCACCAACAATCAAATTATCTCATAATTCTTCTTTTGTTGCAAGTACAAGGTCAAGAACCTTATTACCACAGGTTGGCGATCGAACAAATTGATAGAGCGAACTCTTCTTGCAAGTTCTCATACAAGTCATGTCCGGAGTGTGAAGTAAGAGTATTGCCCCACTTGGTCACAAGTAAATTAAAGTCGCCAAAAATTACGGTATCTTTTGAGTTACTTACATCTGCAATTTGTTCGTAAATTTCTCGGTCAGTTTGCACTGATTGAGCTGGAGGGCTGTATATTAATGCAAGTATTATTTGTGTACCATTATTATTATTTATTAGCACAAAGGATGTGTCGACGATCACAATTTGGGGTATTGACTAGAGGATCGGGTTAAGGTTTCCTTTGAAAAAAAAATGAAACACCACTTCCATTTTTATAATTCGGCTTTTCTCAAACATTATATAATCGGGAAGTGAATACTCTGCTAAAAAGTCTCTGTCTTCTGTATTGAGCCAAGATTTTGTTATGCCAATTACGTCATAATTTTCTGTAAACACTAGTTCCTCTAAATCTGAAAATTGATTACGTATGCTACGAGCGTTTGCATAGAAAACCTTTAAAGTTGTGGATTTAGAACTCATGGAATGCTCTTTAACCCACTGAGCCCCAGCGACGCAGCGTTTGCGTCCGCAATGTATGTAACGCTAAACCCCAGCGACTCGAACGTTGCGTCAATGTTACTCCGGTCCCAATTACTCCGGTCCTATGGCACCTAGAGGGCTCAGATTTGTATGGGAACTGTGTAAGTATCCCACACAACCATGCCGATGGTTGAAAAATCTCAAAGTCTAACCGCGTGCGCGTGAGCGTGCAAAAACCGATATTTTGGGTGTATTTGCCTTCAATTTTTTACTCTTGTAAAATCGACTTTCGTGGGCTCCGTAGGACCAATTGTTTACCTTTTTGATCGTTTTTTTGTGTTTTTTCCTTCATTCCTAACCCATTCGCTATTGTTTCTGGAAAAAAACAAAATTTCAAATCCTGCTGGTCCCTGGTGGTACATTTATTATAAACTAGCTGGGGCTCAGTGGGTTAATCAAATTTCTGGTTCTGGTCGGATCTACATTTATGTTCATGGCTGTCCTTGGTCCTCACTGTCCTCGGTCCTCATCCCTGGCGGTTTTGGATTTGTTTTTTGTTGATGGAGCTTTATCCAAATTCATGGTTCTTGACGGATTAGCATTTAAGTCCTTCGCAGGTCGCCTTCCTCGCTGTCTTTGGTCTTCCTTCCTAGTTTTCCTGTGTTGGGTCAATTTCTTCTCTGAAAATCCTTCACTGCATCGTTGAGAGGACGATAAAAAACGTGCTGCTCCCATCTGGTTCAGATGAACTCCATCGTCTGAAAACAGATAGTCATCGTAGTAGAAATTGTCCCAAGTGTCGACGAATCCCACGTTCTCCTTCCTGCATAGGTTAGCTAGACGACGAATCGTGCTGGTGGCTATTTTGTAAAATCGGCTCTCCACACCGAGCCGGGGGACGATTTCTGAGACGATCCTTTACGACTTCTCCTTAAATGACTTGATCAGCTGCTGGTAATTGTGAAGCAAATCTTCTGACAGGGTTCGCTGTACATCATTGGATCCGACGTGGATGATGTACATTGTATTAGCAGGGGCCAGATTAGATACTTCGTGAACTGCAGCAACTACGTCGTCCACATCACCACCAGGGATACAAAAACGCTTCCTGGTCTTAAGTGCCCTGGCGCAAAACTCTGTGAGCTGACCATGTACCATCAAGTCTCCCACGAGCCGATCTTTTTCTGTTTCCTCTTCGTCATCTGAGTCTGTGAGTATCTAGAAATAGTTGTGACAATCGGTAACCGGTATGATTTTCCTGGTCTTTGGGCGAATGTTGTTTCTCACGACACGGAATTTGTCTTGAGGGGTAGCAGAGTCACTATTCGTTTCTTGTGCATCGGAAGCATTTGCTGAAGTGGCTACTGCAGGCATTGGATTGTTGGCAGTTGACGTCGAGCGGTGGTGGCAGCTGGAGTTGAAGCGGTGACAATTGAACTTGGTGGTACTCCAACGTTGACTGTTAAGAACTCTTGGAGTGATTCCAGCTTCATCGTCAAGACGTTGATCTTGTTGTGGGCTTCATCCAATTTTGCTGTCAAATCCTCTCGTTGCTGGCAGACTCGGCAGACTTATAGACTTGTCATGGTGTTTTCCCCCAATCTCGATCAACCATTTGCCAACCGTTGTGTGACCTCACCTACCATTATGCCAGCACACATCAACGCCATCCGAGTCGTGAAGATTTCGGACAAACCCATCACTTTACCCAAAGGAGTAGTATTGGGTAGCTTAAAAAATGTGATGACATTCCCATGCTGCCTAACACTGTCACCACAACACCTGACACCCCTCTATTACCGGCCCTGCCTGAACACCTGACTGCCATGCAAGGGTTGTACAAGTTGTTACTCCAATATCATGATGTGTTCGCCCAGAGCCCTCAAGTCATTGGCAGGACAGATTGATGAAATGATAGTCGCTGGGTTTCTCACCCCATCGCCCAGCCCTTGGTCACAGTCGTTCCCGTAAAAAAGAAGGATAGCTCCACCCGCTTCTGTGTAGATTACCGGTGACTGAATGATGTCACCATAGAAGACGCCACGCCCCTACCCAGAATAAACGACACCCTTGACTCCTTATTAGGCTCATGGTAGTTCTCCATCCTGGACCTCCGAGTCAGATATGGCAAGTCCCCCTCCAAAAGAAATACCAACAGAAAACGGCCTTCTCCACTAGTGAGGGAAGACTGTTCGAATTCAAAGTGCTACCTTTTGGCCTTTGGCCTGTGCAACGGCCCTGCCATTTTCTCGCGATTGATGGAATTAGTATAAAACAGATTAACTTGGGAAACCTGCCTGGCTTATCTAGACTACGTAATCATCTGCAATTGCACCTGGCCTGAGCATCTCCACCGACTTAAACAAGTTTTCCGACGTATCTGTGAAGCAGGGCTGAAACACAAACCAACTGAGTGCACCATAGGCCATTACTCCGTAGACAAATTCGGACACACCATCTCCATGCAAGGTATCGCCCCAGATCCATAGAAACTGCAAATCATCGCTAACATTCTTCCCCAACCCTGCCCCACCACCACCACCACCAGAAAGGGTGTGCGATCTTTTCTTGGATTGGCCTCGTACTGCCACTGCTTCGTAAAAGGGTTCACCACCATTGCAAAACCACTAGATGACCTCAACAAGAAGACGAAGTATTCGAATGGACAGATGACTGCCTCAATGCCTTCAACCTTCTTAAACAACAACTGATTGCCTGTAGCATTCCCAGTCTACACACAACTGTTCCGGCTCTACACTGATGTGTCCCTGGTAAGAATAGGTGCAGTCCTGAGCCAACCAAGAAAAGGAAAAGAACATTTAGTGGTCTGTGCCAGCCGAACACTCACCCACACCAACACCAAGATCAACTATGCCACCACGAAACGAGAATGCTTAGACATAATCTGGGTACTCCAACACTTTCGTGCCTATCTGCTTGGCACCTACGTCAGCATAATTACTGACCACCAATCCCTCCGGTGCTTGCACAAGTCAGAGATCAACAACACCCATCGTTTGATGGCGAAAATCCTTAGGGAAGTTTAACTTTAATATCCTATAGCGCCCCGACAAGTCCACACTAAAACCGACACTATATCCAGACCTCCCATCAACAGCCTCACCACCACCCAACAAACCCTCCTGCAACAATTGGAACAGCACAAAAACCCTGAATGGACTCCTGCCAACCTGTTCGAAAACTTAGAAAGAGTGTGCGATAAACTGTACACCCCCTTAGGTCACATCATCACCAACCCTGTGGAAGCTGAACACATCATGCTCACCTAGTATGAGCACAACGGCATCCATCTCGGGTAGAAGAAGCTACTCTAGGACTTTAACAACAAATACTGGACCAGCACCCCCACCGACACAGCCAAACAAAAAGTTGAATCATGCAGAGCCTGTGCCTTTAGGAAAAACATCTACCACACCCGAGGGCCCTCTGGGAAACTACTGGTGCCCAAACATGGTAGATACTGGCCGTGGATGTTATGGGGCCCATCCCCTCCAAATCAATGAAGAAATATATGATCACGTTCGTGGATACATACTCTAAGTTCATAATGGCCTGTCCTGTGAAAGATCATACAGCCCTCGCAGTTGCTCAAGCCCTGCCCACTGACATATTCCCTTTATTTGGCCTCCCTCAGGATTTTTATTCAGACAATCCCCATGAATTCTCAGCCCAAATATGTGAACAACTGTCTAAAGTGTTCGTCTACAAGATCTCACTCACGTCTCCATATTGGTCAAAATGGACACCGTCTGTGAGTGCAGCATTTGCAGTCTCACCAACCAGCTCCGCACCAGATTAGCGGCCCAGCAATCCGACGATTGGCCAGTCCTGGTCAAAATCATTCAATGGGGAATGAACACGTGCTCCCAAGAAGACGGCATCACACCCCATGAATGCATGTTTGGTGTCGCCCCACAGCTGATTCACCACCGTCACCTTGCCACACTCACCAGCCAGACTACAAAACCAGACGGCACCCTCGAACACCTCAGGAGTCAACCACACCAACTGAAATATTGCGAGGACTCGCAACAAGACGAGCATGGATACACAGATCATAATATGCAAACTGACTCAAATGTAACACTTCCGACACCGACAAACCCCCCCCCCCCCTCTCCCCAAGAAAAAGAAAAGAAAAACTTATACAAAGCCGTTACAACCTCCACTCTCAGATTGCTCGCAACTATCCTCATCCAGATTCAACAAAATTAGCACCATCATCTTTGAGCCCATCCCTTTCTTTCCCTTAATTCTGTCTCTTACATTAAAACTCACCATTACATACCTGCCAGAGTCAAACCAACCTTAATCCTAATGCTCCTCATAGACCACTTGCCGCTCCAGACACCCCCTCTCAACACCTCACCACGCCGCTGTCTCGACCTACCAGTCTTCCTCCTCTAACCATCGTAACAAAATGCCTCCCAACTAAGCCACCTCTGCCTTGACTATTGCCAAATCCACTTTACCTACACCACTGCCTACCTCTGCCATACCAACTACCAGCAAAAAGCCACCGCCACCAAGCCAAAAACACCCTGAACAAGCCTGAGTGCCTCACCACTTCCACCAACTATCACTCGTTCTGACCGCCTGTTTCACCCACGAGCAAGATACAGCCCATCAGCAGTAACATTAACCCACTGAGCCCCAGCTAGTTTATAATAAATGTACCACCAGGGACCAGCAGGATTTGATTTTTTTTCCCAGGAACAATAGCGAATGGGTTAGGAATGAAGGAAAAAAAAAAAAAAAAAACGATCAAAAAGGTCAAAAATTGGTCCTACGGAGCCCACGAAATTCGATTTTACAGGAGTAAAAAATTGAAGGCAAATAAACCCAAAATACAGGTTTTTGCGCGCTCACGCGCACGCGGTTGGACTTTGAGAGTTTTCAACCATCGGCATGGTTGCGTGGGGTACTTACACAGTTCCCATACAAATCTGAGCCCTCTAGGTGTCAAAGGACCGGAGTAACATGGACGCAACGTTCGAGTCGCTGGGGTTTAGCGTTACATACATTGCGGATGCAAACGCTGCGTCGCTGGGGCTCAGTGGGTTAACCAACACGCAATATTAAAAAACATCAATTGCCACAACCACGACCGACAATGACCCTGCAGCACCAAGAAATGCCCAAAAAACAAAATTATGTGACGCAACCTCCATTACCCCAGCAACCGCCGCTGGTACTTTAACGTTTGCACAAACTCGTATGGTGACCCTGCCTGAGTCAAAGGTCACCATTTGCTTGCTTTCCACATTGCAACTTCATGCATTTCTGCCCTCCAAACTGACACCACTTCACCCATCATGTTTGCCAAATATGCATTCCTGCTTACTATAACTGACAACAAAAGCAGACTCAAGAATGCCAGGCACCTTGAAACTCTCAGCAATTATGAGAAGGACCCGCAACATCAACCATCATTCAGGACCCCTCAAGAAGACCTGACAAGAGATTATTAGACTAGTGCTTCCTGCTATGCCGCATGACGCCAGCCGCCTACACACCAACTGAAAAAAAATTATAACCTCCAGCCACAGGGACACGACTTTTACCCAGGAGGGGGAAGTAAGATGCTGAAAGAAAAAAGGAAGATAACAGTAAGTTGCTGGAAGCTAAGATAAACAGCCTCATAGCCGACCCATTTTCAACCCAACAAGACCACAAATACAGTACCAAACCAGCTTCCAGCGCCTCTCTCCACCAATCCGGCACCACAACCACCCAAACGACAACTATAGACCCCAATGGAATGGCTCGCGCCAGACAAGCCCTACTCGCCTCCACCACCAACAACCATGAGATGACAGAGGAAAGAGACACTACCGCAGCCACACTGAACTGCTATGTTATCATATCCCTCAGGCTTAAAAACCTGGTATTTTTTTTATTTTATTTTACTTCTATGTGAGTGAGGGAGGCAAAAGGCAGAACTGCCTGTAGCGAGTGCCTCCCCCATAGTTGAAAGAGTGACAGGGCCAAATTCAGGGGACGTTCGAGCCAAAATGCCTGGACACACAGAGTTTGAAGCAATTTAAGTCATAGGAAGAGGGAAAAACTGATTCTGGGAGAGAGTTCCAGAGCTCAGCTGATGAATTGAAAAATGTCTGAGAGTAACGTTTCACTCTTGGATTACAGAGTTGCAAAGAGTACGGGTGGGATTGTGTTGCAAGACGTGTACCACGTGCCCTACGTAGAGGAGATGGTATACACTGGGAGAGCTCTGAGGAACACTGATTATTATAGTAGCGATTGCATAGTGAGAGAGATGCAACATTGCGGCGGAGAAAGAAAGATTGCAGAGAGTTAGTGAGTGGATGGGAGTTAATGATACGTAAGGCCTTCCTTTCTACTTTGTCTAGAAGTGAAGTGTGAGAGAATCCTCCTCACACATGTGAACAATAATCAATACAAGGACGCATCGTGCCCTCATACAGAGCAAGAAGCTGTGCAGGGCTAAAGAACCCCTTGAGGCGGTTGAGCACACCCAGCTTCTGGGAGGATGCCTTAGCAAGACTGGTAGTATGGTCCTTCCAAGTGAGGGCAGAAAAATGAGACACACCAAAAATATTGAGAGATGATGAAGGATTAATTTTTGTATTGTTGAAGAATAAGGGATAGTCCGCTGGGAGTTCCAGACGGGTAGATAGATGGAGAAATTGGTTTTTGGAAGCATTACAGGCAACAAGGTTCTCTCTGTCTCAATTGGAAATAGTAGTTAGATCAGAAGATAAGTGTTCTATGGTTTCATTACGTTTGTCTTTAAGGGATTGATGGCTGGGACGTTCTGGAAAACTAAATGAGTAGTGTAAGGTAGAATCATCTGCATACGAATGAATGGGACTGGAGGTACAGTTGAGAAGATCATTTATGAAAATTAGAAAGAGAATAGGAGATAGGACAAAGCTCTGAGGAACACCAGAGTTGATAGAATGAGGAAGTGAGCGATGGCCGTCCACAACCGCAGCTATGGAATGGTCAGAAAGGAAATTAGAGACAAAGGCACAGATGGAGGGATAGAAACCGAAGGAGGGTAGTTTAGAAATTAAAGATTTGTGCCAGACTGTATCGAATTACTTTGATATGTCTAGTGCAATAGAAAAGGTATCACCATCTCATAGGTCTTCCAAAAGGAGGAGGATTAAGAGTTACTAAGATATGAAAGAATATCACCAGTAGAGCGACCCTTGAGCAAGCCATACTGGCGATCTGAGAGTAGATTATGGGAAGAGAAATGCTTAAGAAATTTGGAAGCAATAATAGTTTCAAAAACTTTAGAGATACAAGAGATGAGAGCAATTGGATGATAGTTGGAGGTTTGGACAGGTTGAATGAGAGCAAACTTCCAGCATGAAGGGAAGATGTTAGAGGAGAGACAGAGACGAAAGAGTTTGCCTAGGCAGGGAGTCAGCACGGAAGCACAGTTTTTGAGTACGACAGGAGGAACACCGTCCGGACTGTAAGCCTTCTTAGTATGAAGCCCAGAGAGGGTAGAAAGTACATCTTTAGAAGAGATTAGGATATTAGGCATAAGTAAGGGAGAGGGGGGTGGAGAGGGAGGAATAGCACCGGAATCATCCAAGGTGAAGTTTCTAGCAAAAGTTTGATTAGGTAAGCTCGTTGCTACCTTTATAGTCATAGCTAGATTGGAGATCTAAAGAGGTAGTTATGACACTGACAAGCCAACATTGGTTGACTCGACATTATCTAAAGCACAGCCAAACTCGAGGTCGGCAAAAGAAACCACTACGCTACCACAGGCAAGGTCAAGTTCGAAACTGGCCATGGCACATTTGATTTCGAGATTAGCAGAGGTTGCCATGATGCTACCAGAGGTAAAGCTAAGTCCGAGACTAGCACAGGTAGACTCGACGTTACCAGAGGCGCAGCCAGATTCAAACTCAAAAGCACAGCTGGACTAGAGGTCAGCAGAGGTATAAACAATGTTACCAACCGTCCAGCTAGGTCTGAGACTGGCACAGGTAGGCATGAAGCTACCTTATCGCCCTAGCATCCGCAGAAACAAGCATTCTTCAAAGACACAGGCAAACAGAAGTCCTAGGTACCCAAGACCCCTGACAAAAACACTAAAGGACCAGACGAGAACAAGAAGCAGTCTCCCCCAAACTCCAGGTGCCACAGAAAATCCCCAAATTCCTCCCCCTACAAAAGGATAAATTTGAGTGAAGTAGAGTAACTAAAGACTCATATGTTTTCAAGTCCCTTCTTGCCAAACCAACAGAGTTCCCTTTACGAACAACAAAACACACATATACTATCCTTTGTCTAATGATATGTCGGACAGGTTGGGAGAGAGGTATCCAGACCAGGATTCGAACCCACTTACCCCAGGTATATTTGGGAGAGCTGGGCACCGTAACCACTTGGCCATGAGCGAATATAAGGAAAGCAACCTTAGTTCTTATTTGAAGAACCAAGTTATAGTCTCGTGGAGGACTATGCCTTCGAACACGTCAACCATGACATTTTACACTTTCCCCCCTGCCAACGTGGCTAAAGGTCGTTGCACACTGACACGATTGCCCCTCCAGGCGAGTTCCCGACTCGAAATTTCAGCCTGATACGGCCAATCGGCAACATAATCGTGGATATCGGGAATTAGCCGTGGGTGACTCTCACGGTCCAAGCGACGTATCGGGGGTCGATATGAGATTTTGAGCTGTTACAAAAGTTCATGGGAATCCCCCGAGTCGAGTCGGAAAAAAAAACACCGGAACAAAACGGCACAGGAAAAAAAGGCACCGGAAAAAATGTCACAAATTACGGACTAAGAAAAAATGGCACATACTGTACAACAAAATATTGTATTAAGAAGTAATAGATCAATAAAATGTGTTTCGATGCATTATGCAATATTGCATAATGTAATTATATATATATAGTAGTGTACTCACCACAGGTTAGGTTAGGTTAGGTTAGGTTTGAACTTAAGAAACCAGAATTTTGCATAAGGCTGACCGGCCCACATGAAGCAGATCCCATTCACACCCAACCCATATCATTCACATGACTATTAAGTTTGCACTTGAAATGTTCTACCGTTCTTGAGCTAACCACACACTTCCACAACTCTGTTCCCAAACCAGTGCTAACCTATATCTTTTCTAAAGCAAAACTTATCCAATTTGAAGCCATTTGAACGGGTAATCTGGCCGTTATTAAGCCTTAATACCTTATTTATATCTCCCTTGTTGATATACTTGCCATCCACTTAAACACCTATATCATATCTCCTATACATCTTCGTCTTTCTAACGAATGCAAGCCAAGGGTTATCAGCCTCTCCTCATATGATACATTTCTAACAATGTGGATCATTTGCGTCAATCTTCGTTGGACTGCCTCCAGAGAGTCAATATCCATTCTATGATAAGGACACCAACACTGAACAGCATAGTCCCAGTGAGGTCTCACATTAGGTCAGGTTAGGTTAAATAGAAATATAGTGTAATTAAAGCAAAATATAGAAGTACAATAAATATAACACATATATTAACATTATTATATTCTTGAATAATAAATAATTTAGGAATAAATCCTGGATAATAAAGTTGCCTTATTAAACATTTTGATAGATTTGCATACTATGCGATTTTTTCCTACTCCGAAGAATATGTTTTTTTTTCCCCAGTGCTCTTATTTCCAGTGCCTTTTTTTCTACATTCGGTCCACACGGCAGGTTAATGCTCCAGACGACGTTGATACGGGCCATACGGCTTGGATACGGACCATACGATTGTGATACGGCGAATTTGCGATGGAGACCAGACTCAGATGATTGTTTACAGTTGCCGGGGGATTCTCGCGATCTTTTGAACCGCACAAAACTTCGTATCGACCCCCAATACGTCGCTTGGACCGTGCGAGTCACCTACGGCTAATTTACGATACCCACGATTATGTTGCCGATTTGCCGTATCAGGCTGACACTTCAAGTCGGGAACTCGCCTGGAGGGGCATTCGTGTCAGTGTGCAACGACCTGGTACCCGATATGTTGCTTAGACCATGCGAGTCACCCACGGCTAATTTATGATACCCACGATTATGTTGCCGATTCGCCGTATCAGGCTGACATTTCGAGTCGGGAACTCGCCTGGAGGGGCAATCGTGTCAGTGTGCAACGACCTTAAGTGATACGATATTTAATCGTCCTGGTATTATTATGGAACCTCTCTGAATGACTTAGTTGAGTTGGCAGGGGGAAAGTGTAAAATAGTAATTTATTATTAGTTGTATTATCTATAATTTATCTATTTATCTATATATCTATAAATATATACTGTATTATATATATGTATATATATATATATATATATATATATATATATATATATATATATATATAGGCAAGAAAAGTAGCAAGGAGCGAAACCAAGGAGATGAGGGCCCGCACACACCAGGAACCACTGCCACCACGCCACCAAGACAAGAGGGTACAAGCGACTCCTCATCATGCTTCACTTGGGTCACCTGTATCACCCAGGCACTTCCCCCGACCCCAGGAAAGAACATACCTGTGAGAACGGCACCTGCTAATTATGCACCAAGCAGAGATAACCCCTCAAGACATCGTGTAGAGCAAACCGTGCATACAGATCAACACACCACGCACCCTTCTTGCTCTGAGACACACCACCGCCGTGGTGCAGATTCCCAGAAGGGCTACCGCAGCCGGCCCAGACCGTCCTCCAATTACAGCCTCCCCTTTATACGTGAAATGCCCCAACAAGGAGAATGACGAAAGTGGTAAAACCATCTCAGCTCACCTCATCATCAGCAGAGTTGAATAGATACTAATACCACACAGGTAGGGTTAGTATCAGGAAGGCTTGGGACTATTAACTGAGAAATTGCCTTGAGGGAGTAAGACACTGGTGTAACTACTCGACGCATTTCTCGAAGGTATCTTGGATTTGCTCGTATCCTTGTTGGACCACATTGGTGACCACCCTACATTGCCTTGGTACAGGATTTACTATAATTAGAGTATGCAGTACTGACAAGAGCTCTAGTTCTAGTAAATCTACAAAAATAGTAAGGCTGGTTGGAAGAGCATAATTAAGACACTAGTGAAACAGCTTCCTTCTCAGTCAGAAACTCGTAATCGAGGGTGTAAGACACTGGTAAAACAACTCTACAACCTTACTTAAGTCCTACGATACGAGAGCGTAAGACACTGGTGAAACGGCTCGTACTCGTATAAACCCAAAATCCCACATCAAAGTTCTTCCAGAGAACCCTGTAGGAAGTCCAGGCCAAGGACTCGAAATGGAGGGTGTAAGACACTGGTGAAGCGACTCCCTACTTAAGTCCTATGATACGAGAGAGTAAGACACTTGTGAAAGGGCTCGTATTCGTATAAGACCTCAACCTCAAAGTTCCTCAGAAGACCCCCAAAGAAGTTTTCACCAACTCTGCAACCGTCACACAGCAGGACCACCACCACGGACCAGGACGTCATCAGGAATACAACGCAGCCGCACCTTCAAAGACCGTCGGAATCTTCCGAAGATCTTCCCCTTTTGACGCCTAGTGGAGCCTCGATCGTGCTGTTATATAATTACCTATCCATGTCTGATTTACCATTGTACCTCTAATCATATGTTACTGTCAAATAATAATAATCTTTGCTTGCACTCTGTGTTATATAATCCCCTATTGCCTACATGCTTGTCTTAGTGTTGGTCTTCTTTTCCCCAGTCGAGTAATAACATACCTAATTAGTCAATACAACCCCAGTAAAAACCTGGTATAATATATATATATATATATATATATATATATATATATATATATATATATATATATATATATATATATATATATATATATACGGTATATATATATATATATATATATATATATATATATATATATATATATATATATATATATTTTGTTTTAAGAGACAATGAACGGAGGAAGGAAAAACACAGATAAAACAATAAGGTCCATGTACCTAAAGGCATCCTCCATTCATAAAATGTTTGTAACAACTGGATTTAAACATTTGTAGATTGTAAGTTTGTGGAAAGCAATTCGAGGGAAGTGAATTCCAAAGAGTAGTAGCTCTGGGGATAAATTAATTCTGATAAGCAGAAGTTCTGCATTGTGGAGGAGAAAGTGTAAATTCATGGGCGCTCTCAGCTGCCCTAGTTCTACGGGGAAAGATTTGGAGAGGCGGCACAATTGAAGCAAGTTCCTCGGAACAATTGCTGTGAAAATATCTGTAGAATAATGCAAGGGATGCAACGTTTCTTCGTATGGATAATGTAGAAGGTCCTGTGTGATTGCAGGGTTATTGATTAATCTAATAGCTTTATTTTGAATGTTGTCTAACTGCCTCAATACAACCACTCCCACTTCCACTCCAAAGAGGTGAACAGTAATCCATCTGAGAACGCACATGACTTTTATATATTACGGCCAACTTCTCGTCAGTGAAGAATTCTCGAACTCTGTACAGGAGTCCCAGTTGTTTAGAGGCATTCTTAGCAATGCCTCTAACATAATGTGTCCAGCTCAAGTTAGTAGTTAATGTTACACCGAGAATGTCAATACTAGGGGAAGTGGGAATATTTACATCATTAAAAAATATATGGGAGTCAGTGAGATTCTGTCGGTTAGAAAATTGAATGTACTTGGTTTTCTGTGCATTAAAGGAAACTAGATTCTTTTGTCCCCATTCATTCATTCTAGAAAGGTCCTGGTTCAGAGAAATTGCAGTGTTTATTTTTGAATTTATAAGATTGGGTTGGGTGAAAGAATTGGTAAATGTGAAGGAACTGTGGATTGTTGAGTCATCTGCGTAGGAATGTATTGGATTATGAGTGGTAGATATGAGATCATTGATATGAATGAGGAACAGAGTTGGGGCCAAAACTGATCCCTGGGGAACACCAGCATTTATTGAGTGAAATTGAGAATAAAGGCCATCTACCATTACACATATTTTTCTGTTATGAAGATAAGAAGAAATTAGTGGAACTAATGATGCAAGGCCGTAGTGTGACATCTTCGACAAAAAGGATTGATGCCAGACTCTATCAAACGCCTTTGATATATCCAGTGCTATTGTATGTGTTTCACCATGTTGGTCTGTAGCTTGGTTGATTTGATGCGTAAGAAGGCAAAGAATGTCTGCAGTTGATCGACATCGTCTAAAACCATATTGCCTATCACTGATTAATTTATTATTCTCAAGATGCTTAATTATGTGATTATTTAATTTAATTTCAAAGACTTTACCAAGAGTGGAAGTTATAGCTATTGGTCTGTAGTTTGATGGATCTGAAGAGGCACCTTTTTTAGGAACTGGATGGATGTTTGCTTCTTTCCTGCTCACATTTAAGACCAGCATCATCAGTCCTGGCTGAATGAGTGAGCCATTCAACATTATGGACATTAAAATCACCCAACACAGTGATTTCAGAAGAAGCATTTAAGTTGAGGACACTGAGTTGTGAGGACAGAGAATCAAAAAGACTTTGCTCTGGAGGAGTATTTGGGGAACGGTAGATGCAATATATGTATTTAAATTTACCAGCAGAAATTAATTTGTATATAGAATAATCAAAATAGGGACAATTGAAACTAGTAACCTCCTCCAGGGCAATTTCAGATTTTGCGAAGCAACATACACCTCCTTTAGGTCTGAAATTTTGGAGCAGTTGATAACCTGGAAAATTAAATCTAGACGTGTCAGATGTGGATGTTACTTGAGTCTCTTTCTGCTTGAAGAAATATATATATATATATATCCTCTTGTCCCTAGCCATCACTGCCAACACGCACTCGAACACATACGTCGTAAAGGCCCCCATTTTGCCATCTTCACTGACGGATCTAAGACTGACTCTGGGGTGGGCCTCGCTGCTGTGTCCTCTACTAAGCTCCTTCAGTTTTCTCTCCCGTGCCAAGCCTCTATCTTTACTGCTGAACTTTTAGCTATCCAATCCGCTATTGACATTATTCGTGACACCCCTCAACAGACCTTTATAATTTACAATGACTCTCGTAGTGCCCTCGAAGCGCTCCGTGCTTATTCGTCCTCCCACGTAATAGTTTTAGCCATAAAACACGCTCTCCACGAGATGAGCCTACGTGGATTCCAGGTCCAGTTATGTTGGATTCCTGCTCACATCGGTGTCCGTGGCAATGAAGACGCCGATGCTGCGGCTAAGATGCTATTTTAATGATCCCTCGCCAGCCCCACCTTCCGTTAGGTGATTGGCTGTCCTTACTCAAGCCTTCTATTCTTTGCTCTTGGCAATCTCATTGGGATGCTCTACCCTGCAATAATAAACTCCGTGCAATCAAACCTTCTGTCCGTCCTTGGCCCTCGTCTTCCAGGTCTTACAGGTGTCTCACAGGTGTGAGGAAGTTTTACTAACTAGACTTAGGATAGGCCATTCCCGGCTGACTCACGGTTATTTAATGTACACTCCCCGCACTCCGCCCCCTACCTGCTCCTCCTGTCATTCCCCTCTAACTGTTCGCCACGTCTTTGACTGCCCAGATACTGCCCGTCTGCGTACGGCTTGTTTTGGTACTAAATAATTCACTGACCTTTAATCCGATTCTCGGTCATTTTCCTTCCCCCCCATCGTCTGTTTTTTGCGTCGCCTTAAGCTCCTTTCAGTAATCTGATCTAATACTTCGGGCCACACCTATGAGAGTTCCGTATGGAGCTCAGTGGTCTGGTTAATCTTGTCTACATAAAATAACATATATATATATATATACTGTATATATATATATATATATATATATATATATATATATATATATAGTATATATATTAATATATATATATATATGTATATAATATATATATATATATATATATATATATATATATATATATATATATATATATATATATATAATTATATATACAGTATATACAGTGTATATATACTGTGTATATATATATATATATATATATATATATATATATATATATATATATATATATATATATATATAATACCGGTATATATAATATGTATACATATATAATATATATTTATCTGTACAGGGCCATAGTGCGCCCTTGTATCGAGTATTGTTCACATGTGTGGGGAGGTTCCTCTCACACCGCTCTCCTAGACAAGGTTGAAAGGAAGGCCTTTCGTATCATTAACTCCCGTCCACTCACCAACTCTCTGCAATCTCTCTCTCCGCCGCAATGTTGCATCTCTCTCGCTATTCTATCGCTACTATAATAATCAGTGTTCCTCAGAGCTATCCCAGTGCATACCACCTCCTTTACGTAGGGCACGTGGTACCCGTCTTGCAACTCAATCCCACCCCTACTCTGTGCAACTCTCCAACCCAAGAGTGAAACGTTACTCTCAAACTTTCTTCTACTCAACAGCTGAGCTCTGGAACTCTCTCCCAGAATCAGTTTTTCCCGCTTCCTATGACTTAAATTGCTTCAAACTCTGTGTGTCCAGGCATTTTGGCTCGAACGTCCCTTGATTTTGGCCCTGTCACTCTTTCAACTATGGAGGAGGCACTCGCTATAGGCAGTTATGCCTTTTGCCTCCCTCAATCACATAGAAAAAACAAAAAATGTATACATATTATATATACCGGTATATACATAGCGGTATATATGTATATATATATATATATATATATATATATATATACCGGTATATATAATATGTATACATATATAATATATATGTATACATATATACATATATATACATCTATATATATATATATATATATATATACATATATATATATATATATATATATATATATGTATACTGTATATATATATATATATATATATATATATATATATATGTATAATATATATATATATCTATATATATATATATATATATATATATATATATATATATATATATATATATACTGTATATATATACATATATATATATTCTTATTTATACACACGAGGTTAAACTCACTGAATCACAACGTAAAATTGTAAGAAATATTGAAGGAATTAATAAAATAATTAATAATGAGAACGCTGCTTCATTTAACCTCATGTGCATTAAAGAAAATCTACTACCTGGCAGGGCTGGCTATACGAATATATATATATCGGTATATAGAGTGTATATACAGTGTATAATTATATACTGTATATTCAGTATATAGATAGAACGATTTTTATTTTTATGTTGATGGGAGGGGTGGGGGGGCTATCATTAGATGAGTGTATACAGATTAGGAAGGATCCGTGTGAATTAGAAGAGGAAAACATCTGACTCCCTTTTACTCTTCCTAATATAATGAAAATCGTCTCATGGTAGCCAGACTATAGAAAATAAGTACGGCTTCGTATCCTGAAAGAGCTCAAAACATGTGTGTGTGTGGTTCCTTGTGTGTGTGTGGGGGGGGGGGGGGGTCTTTTTGTCTGTGTGTATGATCCATTATTCCACCAATCACAGCGTCTACCTCCAGTGACGTCATACAGAGGGAGGCGCCAGACAAGGGCATATATACCGTAGTTGAGAGCCTTCCAGTACACTTCTCTGTCATCCACAGACACACCTTGGCCTTGGCTGGTCAAGAACGAAAAGTAAGTTACACAGTTAACAGTTTGTGTTAATCTCTCTCTCTCTTTCTTTCTCTCTCTCTCTCTCTCTCTCTCTCTCTCTCTCTCTATATATATATATATATATATATATATATATATATATATATATATATATATATATATATATATATATATATATATATATATATATATATATATATATATATATATGTATATACTGTATATATATATACGGTATAAATATATAAATATACAGTATATATATATATATATTATATATATATATAATTATATTGGGGAAATTGTAGGTATTGTACCAATCGAGCAGGGCAGTACCCAGGTGAGGCCACATAGGCTTATAAAAAGGAGTTGTTGAAACTCCTGTCCTGTTTCATTTGCCTGGCTTCCCTCGCCGTTTCTAGTTGTGCCTCACCCGAATCTGCGACGGTACTGGTACCCCTTCCAGTTTCGCCAGATGGTAGATGGGAGGTGGTTTAATCAACGTGGAATCCCCCGCCGAAGCCATGATGGGCGGGGGAGGCTTAAAAAAACCTTAGGGATATTTTCTTCCTCTTCCTGTTCTTCTGAATTTTCTTCAATGGCCTGGACTGAGGTGGGGGTATCCAGGGTGTCTTCCGAATTGTTATCCTCAATCTCCAATAATCGGGATTCCTCGTCCGTGGCAAGTACTCTGGAAGCCTGCCGTTGTTGTTGTTTTGCATGATCCCTTATGTAATGTAAGGGACAGAGGGTGTTCCAGACACTGAAGTCGAACGGGTTGATCATGATCAGTGGCCCGTTCCAGAATCTGGGTGTGGCGGTGCTCGTGGGTCAGCCTCGATTTAGGGGGTTAGTGGGCGGAGGAAACCTGTTCGGGGTGTGACTTGGAGGTTACGCCCTGTTGTAGGAATGTGGGCGGTTCTGAAATGGTGGTTGTCTGGACCCGTAGCTGTGTGAGGGTTCTGGCCTTTGTCCTCCTTGAGGGTGGGTGGGGAATCTTTTTATACCCCCACCTGTTGAGATCTTGGGTTTGGTGGCCAGGAGCTTCCTGATGGTGATGACGTCTCGGTCATAGCCTACAGGGTCTTGGATGGTGAAATGCTCTCTAATGAAGTTAGAGAGCACTCGCAGCAGGGTGTTAAATATGTGTTGTTGTTGTTGCATATTGCTTTGGAGAGGATATGCATCCCTGACATGTTGTGCCAGGAGTCCGAGGGTGGTGTCCAAATCTCCCTCATAAGTTATGTCGTCTATTTTGCTCAGGGCGACGGCAGTGCCCAAGGGGGGTTGAATAGTATCAATAACAATCTGCCAGAATTGTACCCATGTGAGATCAGGGGTAATATGTCCGGTTATCAGGGACACGGCCTTTCCCAGGTGAGTTAACAGAACACCAATTTTTTCTCTGTCTGTTTGATACACCAGGCTGAGCACTGGGTTGACCATATCCAAATATGTCCTGATGCCATACGTGTCTGCCTCATACTTAGGTATGGGAATGTGAGAACGATTAGCCATGATAACTTTATATTAAAAAAATGCTCTGTTTCCTTTGATTTAGTGCCTAATGGCCTTTTCCTCCCGAATCAAGAACCACCGTCTGCCGCCAATGTTATACCAGGTTTTTACTGGGGTTGTATTGACTTTATAGGTAGGTTCTTACTTGACTGGAGAATATGAGAACACACAAGAACACAAACACAAAGGTAATAGAGGATAATATAACACAGAGTACAAACATAGGTTATTCTTATTCACACAAAATCATATGGTTAGAGGTGCAATGTTACATAAGACAGGGATAGGTTTCAAATTGCAGCATGATCGAGGATCCTCTAGGCGTCTCAAGGGGAAGATCTGTCAAGACGTTGCTGCCTGGTCTTCCCTACGACGTCCTGGTCCGTGGGGGTGGTCCTGTCGTGTGACGGTGACAGCAGAAGTTAAAGGAAGACTTCCTTGAAGATCTCTGAAGACTGTAGAGGTGAGGGTCTTACATGAAAAACGAACCGTTACACCAGTGTCTTACGCTCTCGTTTCATGGGATTAAAGTAAGGAGCCGTTTCACCAGTGTCTTACACTCTCGCTTACAATCCAGACCTAGACTTCTATGTGAGTCTCTCGAGGAACTCATAAGATTAAATCTTGGGATTGTTACGAATACGAGCCGTTACACAAGTGTCTTACGCTCTCGTATCGTAAGGACTAAGTAGGGAGTTGTTACACCAGTGTCTTACACCCTCCACTACAAGTCTTGACTGAGAAGGAAGCCGTTACACCAGTGTCTTACGCTCTTCCAACCAGCCTTTCTATGTTTGTGGATTTACTAGAACTAGAGAGCTAACTCTGTGTGGCATACTCTGATTATAGTAAAGTCCCGTGACAAGGCAATATAAAAATGTTAGATGGCCACCAATGTGGTCTAACAAAGATACGAGCAAATCCAAGGTACCTTCGAGAAATGCGTTGAGTAGTTCCACCAGTGTTTTACTCCCTCAAGGCAATTTCTCGGTATAGATAATCCCAAGTCTTTCAGATATCTCTCAGCCAGTGCCTTTAAGATATCTTTCCAACTGTACCACTTCTGGATTTGGCTGGGGATGTATTACCAATTCCGTCGTTTCTTCCGGATGCACGTCTCGGGTCTATAAGGGCGGTTGTGCGCAGAGGAGGGTGTGTGTCGACGGCGGTAGCCCTACTCAGAATCCGCGCCACGGCGGTGATGATTCTCCGGGCAAGATGGGCGCTTGGTGGTTTGGGATTTATGGAAGGTTTTCTCCCCTGTGTGTTGTGGTTGGCCTTCCTTGGTTTTACTGGTGGTGTTGGAGGTTAGCCTTATCGTTAAGTCTTTTCCTGGTGTCGGGGAACGTGGCGAGGTGATGGTGGCAACCCGAGCCTGCCTGTGTCCTCTTGTCTCGGCGACATGGTGACAGGAGTTGTTTTTATACTGGTGCTTCCATCTCCTCCTTTGTTTTTCTCCCCTATCTCAAGTATAGTCGCTGTAAGTAGGTTAGGAATCATGATCTCTATCCTCTGTAACTCAAAAAAAGCTAGTGCAAATTAGCTGTAAACTTCCACATCTGTTCCTTGACTGACTCTTACCAAATGGTAGAAATATTAGCTTGAGTACTCTAGTCGTTTTTTAGTTACAGAGGTTAGAGGTCATGATTTCTCGCCTACTTACAGCGAATAGACTATAAAAGCTTATTTTTTTTCTAGCAACAAGCAGAGCGGTTAAGTACTACCAAAGGCCGCTGGTAACAACAAAATGAACCGGGACATTGGTTGTATCCATTCGGCCCCATTCAGCCTACTGTTTTAAGACATTTATCTTCATTCAGGTGTATATATTTTTCTGGCTAGCGATAGCGAACCAGCATTTTATGGAGAAATCCAGCTTCGCGGGAGACAACCACCCAATTTTTTTAGTAATTCAAAGAAAATGTTTTGTCCTTTCAACAGATATCCCTCATCACCCTATGGTAAAAGACCATTATGCCTGGTAAGATGAGGCAAATGGCATCGAACACCTACGCAAGTCGTTTTTGAGTTACAGAGGTTCGAGATCATGATTTCTTGATTACTTCCAGCGAATAGACTATAGCCTAACGACCCAATCTTCGCAGTAACTCAAAAAAAATGTTTGTCTTTTCAACAGATATCCCTCAACCCCCTATGGTAAGAGACTGTTATGCCTGGTAAGATGAGGCAACTGGTATCGAACCCCTACCTGATCTTGTGGCTATGGCTTCACAACGTCCCAGCGAGGAAGATCAGCGATGTGAGTGGCTGCACCATCTCCACCGTGTATCGCTGGATCCGTTGGTGGAGGTATCAAGGGCCAATCATCACCAGACTCCTGTGCCAGAGGAAGATATCGGCTGCTAGGTTATGGTACGCAGGCTTGGACCTCACCAAATACCATCAGTCACATCCGCCGCCGTGTACCCAGTCATGTCCAGTAGCAGGCGATCCGGTTTTCTTAAATAGGAAAGAGTTTAACAGTTTGCGCGGATATAGATACATTGATATGCCTACTCAAGTTAATCCACATAATTTTCACCCATTGCTGTATGTACATGATAAATAAGTGCATCAATATCTAATTATGTAACACCTCTTTATAATGAATATGTACCATAGCATTTACAGGCACTCACTTATAAGAATTGTATCATGTAAGCCCATCTGGCAACTGTGAGTGTTGTGCTATATTCCCGCTAGGGGTTTTGTTTACAAGTAGATAGCGAGGCACCTTTCCCTTATACAGGCGTCCTATCAGTGTATCCCAACTCTTTCCTATAATAGAACCTACTTTAAGTTTTACCAGTGCTTACTTATCCCACCATTACGATAAATGCACTGTGTAGCCTGCATAGCAGTCAGGACCACCCCTCTACATGGCGTAGTGTGTATATTACGAAGTTAAGAGTTGGTCCACATGTGTTTGTTAATTTCGTTAATCGAGTTTAGGAGTAAAGTTGGTTAGTGGAGAGAACATAATAATTAATTCTGGTTCAGTAGTAGTTTATCGAGAGGCCTTCCCTAGGGTTAAATGCCCCATTAATTACTATTTCCATTCACATATTCATAGCCTCCGATAGTGCAGTTGGGATATTGTACATGCTAAGATTGGTATGCAGGATTCAAAACTGCATAATAAATCGTAGGCTTGGGCAACATTCTTTAACTGTCTTCGTGGTGCAATGCATAAGTGTGTTGATTTCGGTGTGAGCGTCCTGGGTTCGAATCCCCGGACTGCCACATGTGTTTGTTAATTTCATTAATCGAGTTTAGGAGTAAAGTTGGTTAGTGGAGAGAACATAATAATCGCTATATTCCTTCCTGCCCACCAACAAGATAGTGAAATGAATATCCTGCTTCTAACTTTGGAATACAGTGTTCAGTGACCCCTGGATGTACAGTATGAACAGTGAAATGTTGTGCATTACTATAATAGTGCAGTGTTTTGTGTGCATTTCTCATGTGTGCATGCCCGGGTACGCGTTTCAAGAGCGTTAACTCACAGCAGGAGGCGAGAGCGTGAAGCAGCACACCCTCCTCTCACCACGGCCGGAACCACACACAGGCACGCACTGGGCCCATTGCATACACTGTCACATGCCTGCACTAGTCATCAGCAATTTATATGAGCAAGAACCCTGTTATTTCCCAGGAAAATTATTCCAGTGGGTTTATTTTTTATTTTTTTACATACCTGTCTGTCTGTCACCCAGCCAAGATGATGTTGGACCAGGAAGATGAACAGGCACGACTATCTATCACACCTCCACTCCACCTCACTCCTCAACCCCTGACTACTTCCTCAGCATCTTCTAGGGCCGATTTCCTACACTTCATCAGGTATCTGGAGGAATCTAGGAAGCACGATAAGCTAGTGAGAAGAGAGGCTGAGGACCTAAGGAGACAATAGGATGCTCTCAGACGAGAAGAGGAGAATGCTAAATTCCAGGCTTTGATTCAACTGTTGGCCCCTTCCAGGATCTCTGCAGACCCCTCCACGACCCATGGCCAATTGATTTAGCAGCAACAAGTCCCCCCTTCCGACCCTTCGGCACCTCCCCCACCACAGAAGGCTACAGCCCAGACCCCTCCACCACTGAAAGCCGACGCCACCTTTCAGATGTTTTGTGAGTGGAGACGTCGCTGGGACATCTACGCAGTAATGGTGAACCTCTCCAAACTACCTCCGGCAAAGCAGATGATCCAGCTTTGCATGTGTCTTACCCTTGAGATGCAGCGCATCATAGAACCCACCTTTCAGATCGCCACTTCCACTGACAAGACGGTTGATGAGGTGTTGGACGCCCTGAAGATTCACATCAAGGGACTAAGGAATTAGCCACTTCATCGACGAGAGCTGTTAAGTTGCAAACAGCTTGAAGGGAAGTAATTTGCTGAGTTTTATGTCCGCCTGAAACAAATTTCAGAGGTAGGTGATGTGTGCCCTGAAAATGTGTCTGTCTGCGAGGAAACACAGCTCAAGATGGTGATTCACATGGTTATCAGAGACAAGGAGCTGGTACAGAAGCTAATCTCTCTGGACTGCAAGTCATTACTACAGGACGTTGTGACTACGTACCGTTCATATGAGGCCGCTAGATCTGCGACCACGGCCATTAGTGCTTCTCCTGACCAGTTGAGAGCCATCTCTTCCTATAAGAAAGACAAGAAAGCTCAAGGAAGTGGCAGGACTCCGCCTACCAAGACCTTTTCGAAGCCAGCTGATTTCTGCCAGTGTTGTGCTCGCCAGCATGGGTCGGAAAAGTGTCCAGCTGCCCAGAGCACGTGCAACGGCTGTGGATACAAGGCCACTGGTCTCAGATAGTCAAGTGCCCCGCCAGTATGGCCCAATGCCGCCTCTGTGGCCGTATTGGGCACTATGATAAGTGTTGTCAGGCGACGAAGAAAAAGGAAAAACGTTGAGGTGGTTCCCCAAGCAACAGTGGTGCCTCCTCCAACACCGACAAGTCTCACAAGGCGAGTAACAACAGCTGTCGTCGTGTGGGATCAACTTCTTCCACTGCTGACAAGACACCACAACCCATCTTCGTCACCCATACTAATAATAAATAAATAAATAAATCAAATATCCATATACCCGACAGGCTGTGTGTACCGGCTGGAACAAGAGAGGGAATGTCGGCTGTGTTGTTGTTGTTGTTGGTGTGGTTGTGGTTGCCGTTGGTCTCCCTGGGCTGGACAATTACTGAGGCGGCCACTGTATTACCCGCTTCACGAACAGGTAAGGATACACTTAACCCTTGTCTAGCGTGGGGTTTTGGGCTTATTTGGGCATATTCAGGCCCTCCTGAATGATAAATCAAGTATCTGCATGAAAAGAAATGTATTCAGCAAAAAACAAGGCGCTAAAAGCTTCAAAATGAGACCAGAACGAGCTACGTAGCACTCGTGGTTCTCATACAGTGGTACCAGTAACATGGGAGTTTGGCATATAGCGGTATATTTTTCCCAGCTACGCTCACTACTGGCTACACTGCCGGCCTCTTGAGAACACAGGGAGGGTGAGTTAGTGGGCGGCGGTAAGCCCTGGGTGTCGGCCGTGTGACCTGCTGCGCTCCCCGCCATTTGCACTCGATTTTAACCCTTTATAAGCCTTAATAATGCTCCTAACTTGCTGCTTTTTAGATACGGACTTAAGTCGGGCCCCGCTCTTTAAGTGTTAAGGGGGGTCACCTGCTTGTTTTCTCTTTCTCTCCTGTTCTCTCCTTCTCTGGCTTGTATCCATTTGGCCCCATTCAGCCAACTATTTTAAGACGTTTATCCCCTTCCAGGTGTCGATTTCTTCCTGGCGAGCGATAGCGAGCCAGGATGGAGAAATCCGGCATCGCCGGAGAAATTTTTCTATTGACAGCTTGCAGCTGTCAAAACAAAAAATATATATATTGACACCTGGATGGGGGTAAACCTCTTAAAACAGTAGGCTGGATGGGGCCGAATGGATACAAACCACAGAGAGAGGGAGAGAAAGAGAAAACAGTGAGATGGGCCCACTTAAGGGGAGATGGGTTGTTTTTCTGGTCTCCTTTCCCCCTCATGTTTAGTCCCATTTGTTTTGAGATATTTATGACGTTCGGTTCATTAGTTGGCGATTTTGAGACCTTTCACCCCATTTTGTTGTCAATATTAAGACCTTTCATGACATTTAGGTGTCGATTTTTTCCTAGCGAGCGATAGCGAGACTGTAATTTTAGTAGGAACCGGCCTCCAGCTGGGACATTTTTCTACCGAAAAATGTACAAATTTATCTTGAAAGGGGGTCTAGGGGTTGTTTTCTTAACCTCTCCGCTGCGTAACCCCTATAGTATACAGCCACCCCTGTGCGGAGGTATTTAGACTGTTTACTTCTCTCAAATCGTCATCGTACCATAAATATCATTAATACTTATCCATATGCGCCTATTTTACGTTGATTATAAAGGTACTAACCTGTTAGAAAAATAATACAAGTGGAAACAGCGTTTGGATGGTCAAAATTGGCGATAGAGGCCGGGAGTTACATAACTTATGGCTGAGCCAGCCTGCCAGCCAGCCAGCCATCACGACGGCTGGAGAGACACTGTTGCGTGGTAGTCTCTCTCTCGCTCTTTCCCACGCTTGGTAACACAGATGACCACGCCCTGCTAGCAACTCGCTAATGTTAGCACGAAAATATACCTAAGAATAAGGGAATAACAGGGAGAATAGGTGATAATTGAAGGAGGCAAGAAGGGGTGAAGGAGGGGATGTGGAGGAGTGATATTTGGCAGGGCCAAGGGGCAAAAAAAATAAAAAATAAAAATATGCTGGGCTGATTTAAATGTTTTTTTTTTAGGCCTTGGATTATATAAGGCCTCCCGCAGCACACCGGTAAAACTTATATCAGTCTTGCCGCACTTGCTGGGTTAAGCTTGGTGGAGATCTAGCGAGGAAAATCAAAAATATATTCATAGATATATATATAGACCAACAAACGAGCACCATCCCCTTAACACTATCTATAGTATGATTTTTTTTGTTTAAGCTTACGGTAAATGACCCCATGTTGATTACTCACTTATTACGAAGATTGTATAGTTGTAGATGTTGTTCATGATGGATATTTGTCATTTATATGGTGCAGCGCCATGGTAGTTTCACATTATTCCACCAAGTATCGCGAAAGCAGTTGCTAAGGAATTCAATTTGGTGGGTGCCCAACACCGAAAGGGGTTGAAATAGAGGAGCTATCCCTCCGCCAAAGGCGGCTTTCTAAGGCCTTTCCTAGCTGATGCTGAGAGGATTGGGTTCTAGTTATGTGGTGATGGGCTGGTCTATCAGAGTGGGAGCTGAGCGTTCTCTGCCATACCCATAGCTTACTCTGACTGTTCCTTTTACTTATATATTTTCTAGATCTCCAATGATGGCATCTTTTCCGTGGATTGACCTCCCTACTGCCAACCTAGAGGTTGGCAGACTGGGAACCAAAGTGTCGCATTTCCTTTGCCCCTCAACTTTCCCTTTAATTGCTGAGGGGCACAGGGCCTTGGGTGGGGTTTTGGTTTCCCGGGCGTTTCCGCACCCTCCTCAGCTCCCCGCCTGTGAGTGGCTTCGATCACCTTGGCATTATTAGTATTTAGTAAGCAGGGAGGGTTCTGTGGGAGCGCTCGGTTATGGCCTTGGCCTTGCTTGGGACCTTGGGGCTGCTCGGCCAGACAGCCTGGGGAACAGCAGCAACAACAACAACCATCAGTTAAAGTTTAGTTCAGGGATTATCTTTTTGGCACTCTTGTTTCACCCCATTGGTTTGGCTGTTAAAGATATTTTTGAAACATTAGCTAGACAGTTATACTGTATATATATACATGTATATATTGTTACGTTTATGGGCGATGTGAAATGACACAAACAATAGGCCAAACATGAAATTCAAAACTATCAAGGAAATTCAAGGAAAACTATCATACAAATTCTTACTTAAATTAAAAGGAAGTATTATAATGTAACACAGAAAAAAATCAGTCTCTTCAGGACGAGCAAATAAGAATATATAATGCACTATGATTATCAGAAAATATGCAGGGACAAAATAAATAACTATATACCGTTACTGAAGCAATGCAAGGTAAAAATAACTATAACATAAAAGAATTAATATTTTCTCAAGATCACTGGAAACGGTTAATATTTGTTTAATAACTTGAGGAAATGCACACAATACTAACAAAAGCAATGCAAGTAATTAATAAAATTATTTAAATGTGAAATAAACACTAAAGTATAACTTGAGAAAATATTCTTTCTGAAAATACAATAATAAGGGGTAACTAAATTAATCTGATCAAATTCACAAACTTTGAAACTAATCACAAATTAATTAATTCTTTGCACTTATAACATTAACAAATGCAATCATTAAATAGCTAAATAGCCTAAGCTTATAATATTGCACAATATCAATAATAGGCTATAATATGAGACACACTTATAAACTCAACACTCAAATCACAGGAATCAGATTGCAGGTTGCTTAAAATCGTTTGAAAGTAGCCTGGAGAGATATATCACTTCACTAATTATAATGGTCACTATATACAGAGAGAGAACAGGCATGGTCATCAGCTGGTCTAAGAGTCGAAACTGCAAGGACTCAGGGGGTATATATATATCACCAGCGAATCTGGAAATGTCTACAACACACATGAATGAAATGACGCAATGCTGGGAGAGACAGACTAAATCCTGACAGGTCTAGAACTTTCGAGAAGGAAGCAATTAACCTAACAAGTGCGCATGGGGGTAATTGGAAACGTCCCCCTGTGCTGACGTATTTGAGGTGTTTCCGTCACTAAAATATTCATTGTGCCATTAATAGCATTAATACTTATCCATATGCGCCTATTATGGGTTGATTATAAAGGTATTAACCTGAAACAACAATAAAACGAGTGAAAACAGCGTTTGGATGGTCAAAATCGGAGATATAGCCCGCGAGTTGTATAATGTATGGGTGAGGCAAGCTGCTTTCCCGCCAATTTTCCCCAAGGCCACTGAGACACAGTCGATCGATACTCTCTCTCTCTCTCTTGCATTCGCTTGCTATCAGTGATGACCACACCCTCCAACCGGATTTTTAATGTTAGCACGAAAATATACCTCAGAATGAGGGAATAACAGGGAAAATAGGTGATAACTGAAGGAGAGGAGGAAAGTGGTGAAGGAGGGGAGGTAGAGGACTGAGATTTTGCATGGCCCAAAGGCCAATTTTTTTTTTTTTTTTTTTTTTCGATGTCAAAAGTTGATTTTTGTTTTCACTCACTCTTAAGAGTCTCCCCGCAGTCCGCAGGGGGAACTCTTAAGAGTCTCCCTGCAGTTCCCGGGTTAAGGGGGAAACTAAAATGTTATCCTAATCTGGCTTATATAATCAATATTAATTATGGAATACATAACAATATATATATATATATATATACCGGTATATATATATATATATATATATATATATATATATATATATATATATATATATATATATATGTATATATATCCCGTATATATCTTTCTGTTTATCATAGATCATAACACGTACAGGTAAGGCTGGATGGCTGTCAGGTATGGGGGAACCTGTTGTAGATATACTGGACACACTACAAGATCCTAAATGCTTCCCTGCGCTGTTTGTAGGACCTAATGTCTCCCCGGAATATGGCTATCAGGTATATAATGTAACTTTTATGATATATTAAGGGGGGATGGGCCGGTTTTCTGGACCACTTTCTCCCTCATGTTTAGCCCCATTAGTTTTCAGATGCTAAGATGTTTGCCCCATTAGTTAGTCAATTTTAAGATCTATCGCCCCATTTCTTTGTCAATATTTAAACCTTTCGTGCTATTTAGGTTGTCGATCTTTTCCCTGGCGAACGATTGTGAGCCTGTAATGTTGGAAGAACCGGCCTTCGGCCGGGAAATTTGTCTATGTAAAATTTACAAATTGATCTAGAAGGGGGATCTAATGGATGTGTTTTGTTTAATTTGATGGAGGTCTAGGGAGGAAACTCCTAAATAGCACGAAAGGTCTTAATATTGACAAAGAAATGGAGCGAAAGGTCTTAAGATCGTCTAACTAATGGGCCGAACGTCTTATAATCTCAAAAATAATGGGGCTAAACATGATGGAAAAGGGGGGCCAGAAAAAACGACATGGGCCTGATATTAGTGATGAGCGGCCATGGGGGGATCCTTCGTGTTAGGACGGTAACAAACGAAAGGTGAGGCCATTCTATTTAGTTTTTATTAATGTACACTCGACCAAGAAACAATCCTTACACTGGTAAGCTGTAAATAATCTAGTGTGAACGGAATGAATCGGGTGAAACGTACGTCTGTGAGGTATTACAAGATTTCGACCCACTTCCAGAATGTTTAGAGAGTTAGTGTAAAGATTGTTTCTTGGTCGAGCGTACATGTAAAGATGAAATTATGATTTATAGTTCAATTAATGGCTTTGGAAGTTATACAGTGGCCCAAAACAATGCTATTTAACGTTAATTTTCTTGTATTCCTTCTCATATTCATTCAAGTCTTCAAACAAAATTGTTCTGGTTTGACACCGTGACATATACCATCACCGAAGGGGTTATGCTGTTGCAACCACCGCCACCATTAAATTAAAATTACTCAAAACTCCAGAATGTGCTAAAATTAATGCTGCTGGATGTATGAATTTGCCTCTAAATCTAAGTAAATAGCTCTAGAATTGTTTAATTGTTTAAGTGGAGGCAGACCGCTTTTCTGGACCCCCTTCTCCCTAATGTTTAGCCCCACTATTTTTGAGATTATAAGACGTTCGGCCCATTAGTTTGGCGATATTAACACCTTTTGCCCCATTTCGTTGTCAATTTTAAGGCCTTTTGTGCCATTTAGGTGTCGATTATTTCATGGCGAGCGATAGAGAGCCTGCAATTTTAAGAGGAACCAGCCTTCGGCCGGGACAATTTTTCTACCGAATTTGTTTACAAATGTATCTTGAAGGGGGGTCTAGGGGGTGTTTTTCTAAGCTTGATGGAGGTCTAGGGAGGAAACCAAAAATATATATGAATAAATGAATTAATAGACCAAACAAACGGCCAGTCTCCCCTTAAGACAACCATTCTATAAATGGTCAGGTTGTATCAGCGCGGAGTGTGTGGGGCCAGGGAGTGTTCCAGGCGGCACCAACTACCCAACTGTCCATCAGCAATGGGACTCACACCCAACACCAGCACCTGTTGGGGGTTCTGGCTACGGTCAAACAGGTAGGTTCACACTCACGGTTTTCTGTTCCCAAACCCAAACCCCATGCTATATCCTCCTCACACCGCTCCATCACACTCCTTTCCACCCCCTCCAAAGTCTGAGAACGCCTTGTACTACAACTGACCACACACGCTCTACCCACTAGCTCCAACACAACATGGCTTCAGGCTACTACACTCCACAAACACTCTTCTTACAGACCTTACACAAAGATCTTTTGACGGCATCAACTCAGCCAGACATTATAACACAGTACCTTCCATAACTCCGGCAGATATCTTGGTGCCTGGTGGTGGTGGTGGTGGTGGTGGTAGTGGTAGTGGTGGTGGTGGTAGTGGTGGTAGTCACTATAGAGAGGGTACATTATAACACAGTACCTTCTATAGATCCGGCAGATATCTTGGTGCCTGGTGGTGGTGGTAGTGGTCATAGTAGAGTCTACATTATAACACAGTACCTTCTATAGCTCCGGCAGATATCATGGTGCCTGGTGGTGGTGGTAGTGGTCGTAGTAGAGTCTACATTATAACACAGTACCTTCTATAGCTCCGGCAGATATCTTGGTGCCTGGTGGTGGTGCCTGGTGGTGGTGGTAGTGGTCGTAGTAGAGTCTACATTATAACACAGTACCTTCTATAGCTCCGGCAGATATCATGGTGCCTGGTGGTGGTGGTAGTGGTCGTAGTAGAGTCTACATTATAACACAGTACCTTCTATAGCTCCGGCAGATATATTGGTGCCTGGTGGTGGTGGTATTGGTCGTAGTAGAGTCTACATTATAACACAGTACCTTCTATAGCTCCGGCAGATATCTTGGTGCCTGGTGGTGATGGTAGTGGTCGTAGCAGAGTCTACATTATAACACAGGACCTTCTATAGCTCCGGCAGATATCTTGGTGCCTGGTGGTGGTGGTGGTGGTGGTGGTAGTGGTCGTAGTAGAGTCTACATTATAACACAGTACCTTCTATAGCTCCGGCAGATATCTTGGTGCCTGGTGGTGGTGGTAGTGGTCGTAGCAGAGTCTACATTATAACACAGGACCTTCTATAGCTCCGGCAGATATCTTGGTGCCTGGTGGTGGTGGTGGTGGTGGTGGTAGTGGTCGTAGTAGAGTCTACATTATAACACAGTACCTTCTATAGCTCCGGCAGATATCTTGGTGCCTGGTGGTGGTGGTAGTGGTCGTAGTAGAGTCTACATTATAACACAGTACCTTCTATAGCTCCGGCAGATATCTTGGTGCCTGGTGGTGGTGGTGGTAAGTGATGACCCAACATTCCTGGCCACCTTCGCTGACCAGTCTCTGAAGGGCCACCTCCTAGGAACACTGTCAAGGGTCCTGGTGGTGACCCGCCTGGCCCGGGAGGAGGTTCACATTCTGATGGCTTCACACTGGGTCTACTCTATCGCATCTACCATCTTTATTAATACTGAGCAAACAGATCCAGTATTAAAGTAAGTAAAAGTATATTAGATGGAAATGTGCTAGGCTATTATTATTATTATTATTATTATAGGCTGCATTGCTGATTTCCATGCATATGACTTTTGGACCACAGAGGGATCATTAATTGATCCTGTTAAACCTGGTCTTCTGCATATTTTCCTGATTACCTTCACCATTATTAATCCTAATCTACTCAATGTTAATATTATTGAAAAGCTGGACAGTGAGTAAGCTGATTACTACCCATCAAATGATAGAATTATAAAAATACCTGATTATCAAGATGTTGTACTTTTTGGAGATTTAAATCTGCCAGTACTTAATTAGGGCGATCCCATGACATCCCACACGGGATCGGAGTTGTATAGTAATTTGCTAGAAATGTAATTATTTCAATTCATCTAATCTACCCGGGGCAATAATGTTCTTAGTTTAATCTTTGCAACTAAAGATAACTAAGTTAACCAAGTAAAGGTAGGTGACGAGCATAATACAAGTGATAATTGCTTAATCACATTCAACATTAAATTCGTTAAGGGGGGATGGTTCACTTTTTGGTAGATTTTTGCATGTATTCATTATTTTTCTAGTTTTTTCCCTAGACCTCCATCAAATTTAAAAAACATCCATTAGATCCCCTTTATAGATTAATTTGTAAATTTTTTGGTAGAAAATGTCCCGGCCGAACGCCGGTTCTTCCAACATTACAGGCTCACTATATCGTTCACCAGGGAAAAAATCGACACCTAAATAGCACGAAAGGTCTAAATATTGACGAAGAAATGGGGTGAAAGGTCCTAAAATTGACTAACTAATGGGGCAAACATCTTAACATCTGAAAACTAATGGGGCTAAACATGAGGGAGAAAGTGGTCCAGGTAACCGGCCCATCCCCCCTTAACCTAAGAGCTACGATACTTCATCTGGAAGGTTTTACTGGGTGAATGCGACGCTCCTTCTGGTAGATAGCCCACAAAAAGAAAAGAAAAAAGCCCCAGAGCTGGTGAAATGGAAGCAATATGTGATTAGGTGATATGTTTCCCCTCCACCACTTCTGCCTTCTCCCCACATGAGTCCCCTCCCCTTCCCTCTCCTCCCCCACTTCCCCCTACTCATTTAATCTAATTTTTCCCTCCATTTTCCTCCTCCTTTGCTCTCTCCCACCTGAAATCTCCACCCTCCAACATGCATAAGATACGAAAGACAGCCGCTAGTATCTCACAAGACATCAGAAAGGGTGGAGATATGATGCACTCCTTCCCACCTCTCCTGTCACAAATTCAAGATTTTTCACTTGATATTTGCTGTTTACACCTATTTTCTGGTTCTTCAATGTTCACATGTTCATTATACAAGTAAAATATATGCATATGGAGCAGTAATATTGCTTTATATGGTAAACATAACACATGTTATCCAAAGTAATCGTTAAAGGTGTCGCACTGGCTTAGTATAATGTAAAATATTACAAATTAATTTGATTAATCGTGAGTAACTGTGAAGAGAAGTGTAATGTGCTGTCAATTTAACATTAGTTTATATTAGTGTTTCTGTGTCCATATTCGGCTAATCTATTCAAACTAAAACACATATACGATTACAACTCTGGTTTATTGAATAAACTGTTCAGGAACCCCTTATAGTTTCTACAAATAATAATGACAATTCTGGTACATCAATTTTTGTTTGTGTATAACAGGGTGGGAGTGTACAGTCACATGCCGTACAGCCCTGGTGGGTCTCAGGTGCACAGACTGGCGTCCTGGACCCTGGAGTGGGGACTCGTCTACACTAACTCTCACAACCTCTTCCCACAGAAGTTTAACAAGTAAGACCGCGGTTTGCGCATTATCACCTTTTCTATTTTGCCAAACAATGGACAATTTTACTCAGATTTACAGAGGGCCAAATCCTGTCATATTTAGGCTTCTTACTTTCACAGACTCATCATAAGCTAAACATAACATTGCCAAATGATATTCAAAATGCATGGAAGAAAGGCCTCCTTATGTTGAAAGAGTTGACTCCTCCAGAATGATGACGCAATATTCATGTAATCTGGCAAATATTGAACATATTCAATATTATTACTCAATTCAGGAAATGGAACCTAGTTTCTTGAATTCTGACTTCCGTTAAAAGTCTTTATTAACATCAAATGTATGTCGCAGATAAAGTGTTAATAATTATGTTGGCTTTGTTTCTTGTCCAGGGATGTGTGCGAGTTTTGAAGAAAGTTGACATTATATTGTTAGAGTGAAAAGGCTACATTATTTTGTGATTGAAGGAATGAAACTAGCATGTTATGCATTAACATTGTTGTCATTAGTGGGAATGAAAACAAAGGTAAAGCAGAAACCTTGTGACAAAGAGTAGCATCACTTGAATATAGGTGTCATCTATATTCCAAAGTGTGGGACCAGATCATGATGACCGCACGCCACATACTAACTCAACGGCCCCAGAATTCGGAGCAAAGTACATCTACCCCTGGATTCCAGGCTGAACCAGGAGATTTCAGAATATATGGAGATGGTGGACTTACAAGAAGTGGACGTAAGCCACATTATTTCAGGATCCTCGATGACGTCTCCAAACTTATGCCCCTCCTGTCACTCCAACTGGAGCCTCCTAATTCTACCAGGCACCCCCTGACCAACCAGGGGCCTGATTAAGGGCTGATAATAAACGGACATGGATTGGCTAGCTGGGGCGGGAAGGAAACACCACCAACCTTCGCCCCTCGCCAAGATCAGGGGAACAGATCCCTAATCCTCCCACCCCCTGGCCTGTGGTTGGTCCAGTGTTGCAGCCCAAACAGGCCTTACAATCCAGTGGGAAGTGGCCTCAAACAGCATAATCTAGTACACTCAACACAAGATCATAACTTGCCCCTCTCCCTCCCCTCAGCACTTACAGCAGGCTCACCTCTCCCCTACTCACAATGGCATAAGGGACAAGCGTCTGGAGCCACTGAGAATGATAATTTCCCAACTACTACGTGTTTTTCTAATTTGAAAATGTTGGTGGGGGAAATGTCGGGATTTAAGTCTTGAGATTGTTGTAACTGCCGGAGTAATTTTTGTATGTATTAGCGCGGCATTGAAGTTGGAGATGGAAGTGGGAGCTGGGACGAGGGTGCATAGCATAAGGAGAAAAAGAGGGGGTCCTGATTACGCATTCGTGGGGGATTATTCCGTTGTCGCAGTGAGTGCTATTCATGCTTCATTGAATGATTCGCATTTGGTCAGGCCAATCTATTTTTATATCGCTAGATGGTAACGCTTCTGTGACACCTCTCGTAGATTTAATTGACTTTTTGCTATTATAGAGAAGAGTGGGAGATCTTTTATCTTAACACTCAGTATAATTCTGCCCAAATTTGTCAATTATATTCGGGTGCATTGTTCGAATGGAGGGCATGGGGGAGGTCGAAATAAGGGAAGACATCAGACAATAATGCATTGGCTATGCCTGTAGTTGAATGTTCTTTGACAGGGGTAGATATTACAAATTTAGAATGGGTGTCCATGAAAGTGATGGTAAATGTGAATGTACGGGAGGTATTTTAGGGGCCCATGTCATCGACGGCCAACAAATTCGAGGTTTTGTGGCTTGTGAGGGTGCCTGAAGGGCCAGGGGTGCAAGTCATGTCTTTGCCTTTAGCACACGGTAGACAGACGTCTGTGACTTTTTTATGCAGGGGAATATAGCTCGAGGGTTGATGGGTACAGTAGGTAATGTTGAAGACTTGTGGCAACTTTTTATAGGCTAGGTGTAGTCCGTTGCCTGAATGTAGACGAGTAATAAGGTGCTCGGTGGCGTTTAGGGCTATCGCGTTGTGACCAGAAGGGTTAAACAGGTGGTCTCCTATTCTAATCAATGTTTCGAAAATTACTGCTGGAAGCCAGGTGGAACATTTTGTTTTTTCCCCAAACCTGTAGTAGAGAGGAGGGTGAGGAGGATGGTCATTTGTGTGGGCTTGTGTTTGTTCTGTTGGTGTAACGTTGCAAGGAGGTGGGCGTGGTCAGGATTTGGCTTGGGAAGTCGGGAGAGGCCATTCGTGTTTGAATGTAGTTTTCCTGGTCAATATTTTATGTGAAAATTAATGTCTTCCAACTCTCCCTCCAGCGTATGAGCAAAGCGTTGGTAGTCTCGGATCGGCGGAGCCATAAGAAGTAGTGGTGGTCTGTTATTAATATGGTGAGTTTAGGCCCTAGTAGGTATGATTTGAAATACCGGAGGGTCCATATTAACCAATGATGAGATGGAAGGATGGAGTTGAGAGGTATTTGAGTGGAAATGGTGGGAGAAGGGGCGCCGGCTGATGGATGACAGAGAAGCGTGAAGGCGATTATTTCGTGGCCACCTTCTCGAGGATTGAGGCATTTGGCTTAGATAGAAAACAAAATGAGAGAACCTGACTCAACTTTATTATAATATAATCAATGGCTTTCATAATGTAGATCCAGGTAAGAATTGCTCAATAGATTATTCAAATTGCACTAGAGGTAACGGATATAAAATAATTAGAATAGCCTTTCATTCGCACATAATATAACTTTTTTTCTCTCCTTTAAAAAACGAGGTAAACATGTGGAGCAGTCTTCCAAACCGTATAGACTCTTGCACAGTTCAATCTTTCAAGGGTCACATGGAATTATATATTGACTCAAATCCCATTTTGTATTTTTTTTGTTCTCGAATAAGATATTTAACTTATTGTTCTTATGATTACCCACTTCTCAACATTCTCTAAGTGGTCTAGTAAGGATCAGTAGATCTGTTGTGGCTTGTTATCCTTTGTAAAATCTTTAGTAATACTTGTATACGCCAAGTATGCAATTACAATTTGTGTTACATATGAATGTACACTCGGATGCCATAGTCTCTTACCCACTCATAAATATCGTGGACTTCACCTATTTCTAATTATGGAAGTATATCTCTGGAAACAAATTTATGAATATAATTTGTTATGCATCAACTACAAAACTATATATACTATTTATTGAAAAGCAAGTTATGTCCAATAATATATCCAGATAGTTATAATTGCATAAATCAAAACATAGAGGGTCCACAAAATCTTATGGGTGGCTAGAGACTGTGACATCCGAATGTACAGTAAACTATTATTTTCAGCTTTCATGGCTCGGAGCTAACACTGACAACCAAGCCGTATGCTTTGTACTGGCAGGAGACAATGGTGGAAGGCGGTACCAAGACTTACTCCGGCATGGACTACAACCTACTGATGGCTCTTGCTAAAACACTAAACTTCACCTTCACATTCGTGCCATCATTCACGTGGGATGATGTGAGTTGATGATATTATTCTATTCCTGCCGATATATTGAAATATTTTGCATAACTATTAGAAGGGTTAACGTTTACTCAATAATGGGTCTTTATTTGTCATGTTTTATTAAATACATACTAGATTATGCTTGATGAAGAAAGCCTGTTTGGAGCAGAGGTAAAGTAATTGATATGGAAATGATAGGTCGTGGGTTCGATCCCCTCTCAGTGAAATTATTCAACACTCATTCCGAGGACCTCTTAATCCCTCTTTACAATCATAGGCGCGATGAAACCGGTGCCCAATGTATCAGCATGATCGAACTTATTACACTTTTCTTTATTTTATTTTGTTGTCCTATGTGTATGAAGGAGACAAAAGGCAGGCCTCTAGTTGCCAATTACTAGAGGTTACAGACATCACTCCTAACCAAAGGCAACAAAAGGTTGTCATCGTCCCCTTGGAGATAGGCTGGCACTATAAATTGTTCTTTCAATGATGATACATATTGTAATTACATAATTTGTATGGGAAAATCATTAATCACAGTTTGTTTTACTATATTATAAGAGTGGCTTTTCGCACCTATCTTTCTTCCACCCCGTTTTGTTGAGGCCCTCTTTGTAGCTAACCAGATCAAAACTATGTATATTATTATGTTCTCTCCTCCAACCAACTTTACTCCTAAACTCGATTAATGAAATTAACAAACACATGTGGGTGTCTGGGTATTCAAACCCAGGACACTCACACCGAAAATCAACACACTTATGCATTGCGCCACGAAGACAGTTAAAGAATGCTGCACAAACCTACGAAATCCTAAGAAATTCTGACATGAAAGGGGTTTATGCATCCCTTCGTTTAGCATATGTTGCTGATCATTGACACATGCAATGATTTTTTTTATGAAGCTGAACTACCGATGGCTCCGTTAAATGAACATATAAAGATAGCATTTGTGGATCAATAAACAAACCAATCTTAAATTCATTTTACAGAATACCCATTAGTTGAATACGTTGTTGAATGAGTGATAATATATATCCTGTCTTAGCTAGGGAATAGGTGTGGAGATTGACAGCTAATTTGCTCTAGCCCTTTTTGAGTTACATAGATTAGAGGTTACGATTAATGCCCATCCTAGAATGAACGGACTATAGTTAATATATGGAAAACAAATCTATGCACACTATGATATCATTGCTGTTATATATTATTCCCCAGGTAACTGATCAGCTCCAGAACTACACTGTGTTCCTAATACCTCAGGTGTGGGCTTGTTATCCCAGTAGGAATGACAGGTGAGTCACGGTAGTAACCCTTCACATTATTGCTGGGTCGTGGATTATTTCTCTGTTAAAGGGGTAGTCCTTGGTTTTCGATATATATTTTAATCTATTTATTTATATTTGAGTTTCCTTACTAGACCTCTAACAAGCTTAAAAAAACACCCCTTTCAAGATAAATTTGTAAATTTGTCGATAGAAAAATGTCCCGGCCGAAGGCCGGTTCATTTCAAATTACAGGCTCGCTATCGATCGCCAGGAAATAATCGACACCTAAATGGCACGACAGGTCTTGAAATTGACAACGAAATGGGGCGAAAGGTATTAAAATCGCGAAAACTAATGGAAGGAACGTCTTAAAATCTCAAAACTAACATGCTAAACACGAGGGAGAAGGAGGTCCATAAAAAGCGAGTAGTACCCCCTTAAAGTCGGTTTCATCTTTATTGACGGTAAATTGCAAAGTTCTCATCAAGATTTCTCAGTTTTCTTGAAGATTGTGTAGTGAAATATGGCGCTAATTACAGTATATAAACTTGGTCTTTATTATGATGCAGAGACATAGTAGTTTCATATTTTTTCATTGAGTATCGAGAAATTAGCTGTTGAGGGATTCAATTTATCGTCAGATGAAATGAAACTGAGAATAGTACTTACAGATAGGCCGTTTTTCTGGTCCCCCTTCTGCCTCATACTTCGCCTAAATTAGTTTTCAGATTTTGAGATGTTTGCCTCATTAGTTTGTCGATTTTAAGACCTTACGCCCCATTTCTTTGTCAATATTAAGACCTTTCGTGCTATTCAGGTGTCAATTTATTTCATGGCGAGGGAGGTCCAGAAAAAGCGACTACCTTCCCCTTCAGTAATATGAAAATGTATTTAATGCTTCAAAATATTAACCCTTTAAAGATACGATGACGTAATTCTGTATTATATATTAGCTATTATTTGTAGAATATATGCAGCTTTGGAAGACCTTCAAGGACTCAACGGGGTAAAGTCTATTTCAATTTATCCTCTGACTCCCACAATATCTTTGTAAGCTGAATAAAATCAGTATATGAGAGCCAAAATATATTTAGCAAGACGTCCTCTTCTCTTGAAAGGGATAAATTATGTATGTATGTATGTATGTATTTACTCAGGCCCACTCCCCATTTTTCCTATTTTGTTCTGGGGGTGGCCGACTAAAGACAGAGCCCGAATAGGGACAACACAACACAACAGTAAATAATGAACACACAAAAACAAAACACAAATTCACACACATCTAGGTTACCCAGGAGAAGACACAGAGACCAGGGATCACCAAGGTTCCACCAATATCTGTACAAGCCTTAAAAATAGTATGGGCATCTTCTCTTGGGTGACCTAGATGTGTGTGAATTTGTGTTTTGTTTTCGTGTGTTCATTGTTTTCTGTTGTGTTGTGTTGTCCCTGTTCGGGCTCTGTCTCTAGTCCCCCCCCCAAAAAAAAAAACACACACACACACAACGCACACACACACACACACACACAAACACACACACACACACACACACACACACACATAACAAAAAGGGAAATGGGAATGGTCCTGAGTGTTTTTTTTTTTTTTTTTTTTTTACATTCACAGGTGGGACTTTGCAATTACCTTGGTGGACTCACCATTAATGTTCGCCATGGCCAAACCGGTGGTGAAGCCCAGCTGGCTCAACTGTTTCTTCCCGCTGACCAACACAGTGTGGGCTGCTGTCCTTGCCTCTACTGCCCTCGTCTGTTGGCTGATGGTCCAGGTCAGTCAGAGAGAGAGTGAGTGAGTGAGTCAGGCAGTCAGGCAGTCAGACAGACAGACAGGACACAATCTTAGTAGAGATAGCAAGCCTAAGAAAAAGTGGAAGGAAAGGATATCAAAGATGAAGAGGGAGGGAGGGGAGGAGATTGATTTACAGGGAAGATGTAGTGATAGTCGCCGCGTGAATATGACTATACCCAGGGATCAAAATTTAATAAGAAAAACAAAATGAACATGAAGTGCTGTAAAATGTTAGTCACCAGAAATCATATCTACAGACTTCTAGTCGCCGCGTGAATATGACTATACCCAGGGATCAAAATTTAATAAGAAAAGCAAAATGAACATGAAGTGCTGTAAAAGGTTAGTCACCAGAATTCATATCTACAGACTTCTAGGAACAAGATGTACAACACCCAGCTAGATTAGATCAAAACTGGTTCATTAGGGCTGGGGGCCCAAACCCCAACATCCTCTGGTTGGGAGACTTCAATTTACCCATTTCAAATGGAGGCAACTAGAACACCAAATAATGCTAAAACTTCAAACACAAATGGTAATGCACACTCCAAAGCACTACTTAATTTATGTGTGTAATGCTAGACAAAACAAGTATTAAGTATTATGGATTCTTCTGACGGGCAGAAATCAGGAGTTCAATACATATATACTGTACAAATACAAGGTGAGTTATACATGTAGTACAGTGGCGCTAATAAGTCATGTCTCAGCTGTCATTACGTTTGGCTCGCTCTGTGCTGTATTAATGTCTGTCAGATGTTGAATAAAGTGGGCAAGTGGAAGAACATGTTTGCATATCCCACTCAAAATCAAGTTTAGATATTACTGATACCAATTATTGATCAAAACATTCTTGGTGCCGAGACATCACTTATTAGCCCGCCTGTACAAGACGACGTTTTATTTACACACAAATAATATCTCACAAATTGAGATGTTACACAGGACATATTTAGTGGGTGTGGTAGTACGTCCTAGCGTGTTTCACATGTTCAGACCCATGCGTGGGACACCTCGACGACATATACAGACTATTGCACTAGACATATCGAAAGCCTTCGATAGAGTCTGGCACACATCTTTAATTTCTAAACTACCCTCCTTCGGTGTCTATCCCTCCATCTGTGCCTTTGTCTCTAATTTCCTTTCCGGCCGTTCCATAGCCGTGGTTGTGGATGGCCATCGTTCACTTCCTCACCCTATAAACTCCGGTGTTCCTCAGGGCTCTGTCCTATCTCCTATTCTCTTTCTAATTTTTATAAATGATCTTCTCAACTGTACCTCAATTCCCATCCATTCATATGCAGACGACTCAACCTTACACTACTCCATTAGTTTTTCAGAACGCCCCAGCCAGCAATCCCTCAACGATAAGATAAACGTAATGAAGCCATAGAACTCTTAAATTCTGATCTAAATACTATCTCCAATTGGGGCAGAGGAAACCTTGGTACCTTTAATGCTTCCAAAACCCAATTTCTCCATCTATCTACCCGTCCGGAACTCCCAGCGGACTATCCCTTATTCTTCAACAATACAAAAATCAATCCTTCATCTTCTCTCAATATTCTTGGTATCTCTTTTTCTTCTGCTCTCAATTGGAAAGACCATATTACCAGTCTTGCTAAGGCAGCCTCCCAGAAGCTGGGTGTGCTCAACCGCCTTAGGGGGTTCTTTACCCCTGCACAGCTTCTTGCTCTGTACAGGGGCATAGTGTGTCCTTGTATTGAGTATTGTTCACATGTATGGGGAGGTTCCTCTCACACCACTCTCCTAGACAAAGTTGAAAGGAAGGCCTTTCGTATTATTAACTCCCGTCCACTCACCAACTCTCTGCAATCTCTCTCCGCCGCAATGTTGCATCTCTCTCGCTATTCTATCGCTACTATAATAATCAGTGTTCCTCAGAGCTTTCCCAGTGTATACCACCTCCTTTACATAGGGCACGTGGTACCCGCCTTGCTACTCAATTACACCCCTACTCTGTGCAACTCTCCAACCCAAGAGTGAAACGTTACTCTCAAACTTTCTTCTACTCAACAGCTGAGCTCTGGAACTCTCTCCCAGAATCAGTCTTTCCTCTTCCTATGACTTACATTGCTTCAAACTCCGTGTGTCCAGGCATTTTGGCTCGAACGTCCCTTGATTTTGGCCCTGTCACTCTTTCAACTATGGGGGAGGTACTCGCTATAGGCAGTTCTGCCTTTTGCCTCCCTCAATCACATAGACAAAAAATAACACACACAACAAAGCCATTCAAACAACTTCTTCTCTCTCAAAGACCCCTTCTCCCCTATCAACAGCATAGCCTCCTCCAAATTTTATTGGTGAAGATAGTGAATATATAGAAATGCTCAAACGTTGGCATGAGAGTTTTGATAGAAGCGCATTGTGCATGCAGCCCTGGTGATCTTTCTATTATGTTTGGTTTAATACACAGATCACAGGGTCTGATATGTGGGTGAGGCGGCACGGGCGGCTGAGCTCTGGTGCTGTAATGTTGGAGGCGTTGGGTTGTCTGCTCGGCCAGGGTCTCTATGGTCGCCTCTCAACCAGACAGTCCAACCACACCCTGATGGCGTCCTGGCTGCTCTTTGGTCTAGTTATGGGTGCCATGTATCGAGGCAGCCTCATCGCCTTCCTGACCAGTCCCATAATACCACCAAGACCAGAAACAGTCCAAGATCTCGTGGCTACAGTGAACAAGTAAGATATCAGAGCAAATTGTCTGTTAGTCTGGTTTAAAGAAGATGGGGGGAGGGGGTCAGTCTATAGAAGAAACGATAAGGGTGTGTCAAAACAAAAACATTAAAAGTCTGCACAAAGCCAATATTAACACCGTCCTCGGATTTGGATGCCAATATGCAGTGCAAATTCAGTTCAACCTAAGATAGTTTTGTCATTTTTCAGCTATTGACTTCAAGTCAAGTTTACGAAGCTCAACACGTTGTATGGTGTATTCCTTGAATGATACTATCAATTCAACTACGGATTATCACAAGTCAACTGAACGACTCTCCTTCCTTGCAAATTACACACATCTTTGAAATATTCTCCGCTATTGTTCTTGATTCCAAATGACACTTATCACCTGGGGGTAAGGGGGCCTCCATCTTATGGTGGAGGAAAAAAAGAATATGCCTCACGCGTCCTACTGCGTGTCGTACAAGGCGACTAATAGGGGGAATGGGGGTAGATTGTAGGCACCAATCGAACAGAGCTATACCCAGGAGAGGCTGTGGGCATTTGATAAGGAATCGCTGGAACTTCTGTTTCATTTGCTTGGCCTCTCTTACTGATTCCCTTTGTGCCTCACTTACACTGAGAGTAGTCCAGCATGCTCTCACAAACCCCTCCTCCTCCTATCTACTTCACTACACTTAACATGCACACCACACTTCCTCCTTCATAATTATTAAACAACAAAAAATTATGAACAAAGACGCAGCCTCGGAGTCCCCGGGGGGGGGGGGGGGGCGACCATAAATGCCCCCACACATGCCCGACCTTCCCCTGACGACCCATCTAGAAACTCTGGACAACGGCCTGTCACTCTTACTATCGACTTTTGCAATATTCGCTGCCTTTCCTCTAATTTTCACTCTATCGAACACCAGCGACCTCGCTGGTGTAGTGACTAGCGTCTCGGACTTCCACCCAGAAGGCCCGGGATCGCGCCCATGCTCGGCGCATTAAAGATTTTTCACAAGCACTGAGTTGTTACAATCCCTCATGAGCTAGGGGATGGGGTAGTAGTACAGGACCCCAATGGAAATACGCCTAATCGGCCTCATTGGGCTATCCTTAGATGGCTTAGCATGCGCTAGCTTTAAGAACTATTATTATTATTATTAGAACATAAGAACATAAGAACATAAGAAAATGGGAGTCTGCAGAAAGCCGATTGGCCTAAGCAAGGCAGATCCCTGTCCCACACAACCCCAAATCAATTACAAAGCCCAATTATAGGCTCAACATTCTAATACCCTGAGGATCATCCTACCAAAACGGTTAGAGATTAACGCAGGATTATGGGGGTCTGCAGAGCGCTGATTGGCCCAACCCGGCTGATCCCCCTTCACACCCAACCCTTCTCGTCCATATGCTTATCCAATTTTATCTTAAAGCTCCCTACAGTTTTAGATCCCACTATAGCACTTGGTAGTCCATTCCACCCATCTACAACTCTGTTACCAAACCAATATTTGCCTATATCTTTTCTGAAACGAAATTTATCTAATTTGAAACCATTGGTACGAGTTCTTTCGCTATCACTGAGCTTTAGTACATTTGTCATGTCCCCTTTGTTAATCCCACTAACCCACTTGAACACCTCTATCATATCCCCTCTAACTCTGCGTCTCTCTAACGAATGTAAACCTAATTTCTTCAACCTTTCTTCATACGGAAGATTTCTAATCTCATCTAATCAAGAGATTATTCATCTCTCCTCTTTCAAACCTGATCTTCTTTTTCTCACCGAAACTCAGGTGTCTGAAGCAACTATCCTAGTTTCAAAGCCAATGGCGGATGTTGTGCATACGTGCACAACAAACTCACTTGCTCTCGTGTTCCCGATTTCGACTCCTCTGAATTCTCAACTTTATGGCTCAAACTATCCTGTCATTCTCATACTAAATATTTCTGTGCTGTCTATCTTTCCCCTAACTCTACCAACTTTCCCAAATTCTTCGGCTATCTAAACTCTAGTTTTGTAGATGTTTAGGTGACAATCACCACGGTCTATCTGGGGATCCGCCGCTAATGAGCTCGTCCTGGAATCTTTACGACTCTGAATCTTACGATTCTTTACAGGACTGAACATGCCATTTTTATCGGCAATAGCTCAGAGAAGAGTGTTGAGAGGGGAGAAGGGGTGTTGGAGAGAGAGGAAGGTGTTGGAGTGGCTTTGTTATGTGTGTTTTGTCTGTATACATCGTCAGGATGTCCCCTGACTGGGTGCAAGCATGTGAAACATGCTAGGACGTACTACCGCACCCACTAAATGTCTGCCGTGGCAGGGATTCGATCCCGGGTCTTTCAGATTCACACGCGAGCGTGCTCACCACATGACCACCACGGCCACTCTAAAGTGGAACACATTCTATCTATCTCTCCCTTCTCTGAAATATCCATCTTAGGAGATTTCAACGTTCACCACCGCCAATGGCTCTCCTCTCACTCTACTGATCCACCTGGTGAACAAGCCTATGTCTCTTTTCAATCATAAATGACCTAGAGCAGCTGGTCCAGCAACCCACCCGTATCCCAGATCGCTTCGGAGATCGGCCCAACATTCTCGACTTATTTCTGACTTCTAACCCTTCTTCTTATACTGTCAATCTTTTCTCTCCTTTGTGCTCCTCCGACCATAAACTTATCTCCGTCACCTGTCCTATCTCTTCAGTACGGCCATCCGATCCTCCCAGCCGGCGGCGCTTGTGGCACTTTGGCGCTGCCGACTGGGAGGCTCTCTGGCAGTACTTCCTTGATTTCCCATGGAATGACTTCTGCTTCCGTGGCCGAGGACCCTTGGAGAGTGCTGAACGCATTACCGAGGTAATACTCTCGGGCATGGAAGCGTACATTCCATTTTCTTTCTCTCAGTCTAATGCAAAAAAATCTTGGTTTACTCACGCTTGTTCTACTGCTGTCCACAACAAGGAGGAAGCATTCAAACGGTACAGACGCCTTAAAACTCAAGAATCTCATTCTTCCTATGTTTCTGCCCGGAATCAAGCCAAATCTGTTCTTCGACTTGCCAAGCACTCTTTCATCAATAATAAATGCACTGAACTATCCAACTCTAGTCCTTCCCAAACTGTCTGGCATCTAGCCAAAAACATCTTCAATCACTTTTCTTCCTCGTCTTTCCCTCCCCTTTTCCACTCTGATGGCACAACCATCACTTCTTCCTCTGACAAAGCTGAACTCTTTGCTCAAACTCTTGCCAGAAACTCTACCTTGGATGATTCTGGTGCTATTCCTCCCTCTCCACCCCCATCTCTCCTACTTATGCCTAATATCCTTATCTCTTCTAAAGATGTACTTTCTACCCTCTCTGGGCTTAATACTAAGAAGGCGTACGGTCCAGACGGTGTTCCTCCTGTTGTACTTAAAAACTGTGCTTCCGTGCTGACCCCCTGCCTAGGCAAACTCTTTCATCTCTGTCTCTCCTCTAATGTCTTTCCTTCTTGCTGGAAGTTTGCTCTCCTTCAACCTGTCCCAAAGAAGGGTGACCGCTCTCAACCCTCCAACTATCGTCCAATTGCTCTCATCTCTTGTATCTCTAAAGTTTTTGAAACTATTCTTGTTTCCAAATTTCTTAAGCATTTCTCTTCTCATAATCTGCTCTCAGATCGCCAGTATGGCTTCCTTAAGGGTCGCTCTACTGGTGATCTTCTTTCATATCTTACTAACTCTTGGTCATCCAACTTTCGGGACTTCGGTGAGACTTTTTCTGTTGCACTAGACATATCGAAGGCCTTCGATAGAGTCTGGCACAAATCTTTAATTTCCAAACTGCCCTCCTTCGGTTTCTGTCCCTCCATCTGTGCCTTTGTCTCTAATTTCCTTTCCGGCCGTTCCATAGCTGCGGTTGTGGACGGCCATCGCTCAATTCCTCATCCTATCAACTCCGGTGTTCCTCAGGGTTCTGTCCTGTCTCCTATTATCTTTCTAATTTTCATAAATGATCTTCTCAACTGTAGCCTACATCTATAGTCTCATCCATTCATATGCAGACGACTCTACTTTACACCACTCAATTAGTTTTCCAGAACGCCCCAGCCAGCAGTCCCTCAAAAGTAAATGTAATGAAGCCATAAAATGCTTATCTTCTGATCTAGCTACTATTTCCAATTGGGGTAAAGAAAACCTTGTTACATTTAATGCTTCCAAAACTCGATTTATCCACCTTACTACCCATCAGGAACCTCCAGAGGACTATCCCTTATTCTTCAACAATACAAAAATCAACCCTTCATCTTCCCTCAATGTTCTAGGTGTCTCTTTTTCTTCTGCTCTCACTTGGAAAGACCATATTACCAGTCTCGCTAAGGCAACCTCCTAGAAGCTGGGTGTGCTCAACTGCCTCAAGGGGTTCTTTACCCCTGCTCAGCTACTTGCTCTGTACAGGGGCACAGTGCGTCCTTGTATGGAGTATTGTTCTCATGTGTGGGGAGGATCCTCTCACACCGCACTCCTAGATAAAGTAGAAAGGAAAGCTTTTTGTATCATTAACTCCCGTCCACTCACCAACTCTCTGCAATCTCTTTCTCTTTGCCGCAATGTTGCATTTCTCTCACTATTCTATCACTACTACAATAATCAGTGTTCCTCGGAGCTTTCCCACCTCCTCTATGTAGGGTACGTAGTACCCGCCTTGCAACACAATCCCACCCCTACTCTGTGCAACTCTCCAACCCAAGAGTGAAATGCTATTCTCAGACTTTCTTCTATTCAACTGCTGAGCTCTGGAACTCTCTCCCAGAATCCGTCTTTCCCTCTTCCTATGACTTAAATTGCTTCAAACTCCGTGTGTCCAGGCATTTTAGCTCGAACGTCCCTTGATTTCGGCCCTGTCACTCTTTGAAATCTGGGGGAGGTACTCGCTGCAGGCAGTTATGCCTTTTGTCTCCCTCATTCACATAGAAAAAACAAATTACACATACAGAACTGTCAACATCAGCATAAGAAATCATGACCTGCAATATGAATATATCAATTAACCCTCCACCATTCATGAATCAATAAAATATGACCTAACCTTGACCTAGGCTATGAGCTTTACCACAAACATGATAACAAGTTTCAAGGAGGTTCATCTATCTGAAAACAACTAATTCATCCAAGTGAAAACTGGAGTTTCAACTCTTGTGTCTGAAATACTGCCATCTTGAGAATCTGAGAATACATGAAAAGTATTATTTCCCACATGACCTTGACCTATAAATGTACAACCTTGACAGAGGGGTTTAGGGGTTTAGTAGGCCCAAAATGTTTTTAAATTGACTGATTCTGAAAATATATCATATTTAATTCAATAATCATCCCAAATCCAGGTTGTATCATTCAGAACCGTCACTTAAAAGATTTGACCTTGACCTTTTTATGTGACCTTGACTCCAGATGACCTTGAAACTTACTTCAATCAACTAAGCAATCATCAAACTATTGCCTCGTGTACAAAAATCCCCCAAATGGTGTAAGCCATTGCAAAGATACACATATTTCTATTGATAAGCACCTCTGAAAGGTCAAGGTCATTAGGACACCGCATGACCTACTTATCACATTCAGTACCGGTGACGTCCTTTTTATTATACTCTGGCTAGTCTGAGACTATTTTATTCAGTTTTAACCCTTAATTCACGGTGACCGTCATATGACGAGAGAGAGAAAGTTGGCCTATCCAAAGACGTCGCCGGTACTGTAGGGGTTATAGAGGTCAGAAAATTTGCCATCGTCCATCTTCATAATCCTTAAATTCCTACGGGACCCAAATTTATGACATGGCCAACAACACTAATATATGTGATATGCTGGTTCGACACTTTTGTATTTCAAACTGAAAATTGCACTATTAAATACATATCTAATAAGTACAGTTAAATTTGTTATTGAATTTTAGGGGTTGTATCCAGGTTTGGAAACATTACACCACAAATGTTAAAGGGTAGAAAAAAAGAACAAAGTAATTAAGCCATTTGTTTTAAGCTCCTCGGTGGCCTAGTGGTTAATGTGTTGGATTGCTGTACTACTGGCCCGAGTTCGAGCACTGGCTGGGTCATATCACAAAATTAAATGTATAATATCTGTTTGCCTTCAACTTTGAGTCATGTTTCACTTCATGCACAACATATATAATTAAGTAGTCATCGTCTGTGTTTTGTTTCATCTTTTGATATTAATATCTGTCTTTTCTCCTTACAGTGTGACCATGGACTCGTGGGGAGACCTTCTACAGAACGTTCTTCTTAGTTCTAACATGAAATCTTACCAGGCCCTTGGACGCTTAATGCATGTTGGAGTGGACGTTGTTGATGGATTGTATGATGTCCTAACTAATAAGTAAGTTATTTGGAGTATACAGGTTGAAATGCTGGGTATACGAAGGGAATTTAACCCTCCCGAAAAATTCCCCAGGTTTTGAGATGCCTGGCGCGGGATTCGAACCCTGGTTAGCGACCTCAGTAAGTGACTGAGGTCACCCAAGGTCCGCGCGCTAACCCACTGTACTACCGCGGACGTTAATACGATAGTAACCTTAGTTCTCCTTGAAGGAACCAGGTGATAGTCTCGTGGTGATTCACGTGATGGGTTTCTTAGACTTCGCCATCAATTTTCTATTTTAGTTTTACACTATCCCAAACGTTAACTCGGGTAGTACAGTATTGGGGTTGCGGGATTTTTGCGAGGGCATTACACAACATTCTTCTTTGACAAGGCTAGACCCTATCCTAATTTAAAGGTCATGAGGCTTTAGCCATATCATCCCAGCAATCTCAATAGTCCCAGGCTTTGAGATGCCTGGCGCAGGTTCTCGTGATGGGTGTTCATGCACCCTGACTGCCACCAGTGAAATGCTGGGTATACGAAGGGAATTTAACCCTCCCGAAAAACTCCCCAGGTTTTGAGATGCCTGGTGTGGGATTCGAACCCTGGTTAGCGACCTCATTAGGTGACTAAGGTCACCCCAGGTCCGCGCGCTAACCCACTGTGTGCGCTAATCCACTGTGCTACCGCGGACGTTAATAGGATAGTAACCTTAGTTCTCCTTGAAAGAACCAGGTGATAGTCTCGTGGAGATTCACGTGATGGGTTTCTTAGACTTCGCCATCAACGACTATTTTACACTATCCCAAACCTCAACTCGGGTAGTACAGTATTGGGGTTGCGGGATTTTTGCGAGGGCATTACACAGGTATATATATATATATGTTAATTTTATTACAAATATAATTGCAAGGCCTAGGATTCGAACCTCTACAGATAGGAGGTCTGTTACTATTACCACTAAGGTGGTTAAAAGGAGAAATTTGGTACTTCTACCTGTGCTCTTCCCCAACCACAACTCGGGTGGGGGACAGACAGTCTTTTAATCGAAATTCGGCTCCCCTAAGCATGACAAGTTGTTTATTTGATGACAAATATAATAGCTAGGACTAGTATTTGAACCTCTAAACTTTAGAAAAACCTCTTTAGTAGAAAAGGCCTTTAGAGTCTAAAGGCCTTTTCTACTACCACAATGACTTACAGCAATGTGTACACCCGATTTCTTCAGGAAGACTTACCCATACTACATGGAGATGTGTCTCTCAGAACACGTAGACAAATGTGGTTCATGCATGATGGGACTCCAGCTCACTTTGCACGAGGTACGAGGGATATCCTTAATGTTAGATAAGTGGATAGCCCGTGGTGGTCCCATCGCCTGGCCACCTAGATCACCGGACCAAACTCCACTTGACTTTTATCTTTGGGGGCAATTGAAAAGCAGGATGTATGATACACAAGTCAACACCCATCAGCAACTGTGTCAATGAGTTCAAGAGGCTTGCAGACAAGTAAGAAATATACCAGGGCTATTTGAATGTGTACAACAGTCTCTTATATGTCAAACCCAAGCCTGTATCAACGAGCACCTATTGTAAAAACTGTAAAATACATTGATGTTCAAAAATTTAGTAATTGAGGTGATAGTAATCTACTGATCGCTTTCATCCACTAGACTTTCCTATTTAAACTAAAATGTAAAATATCCCGGTAAATATTAGATATTTCCATAACGGTCACATAGTAAAATATAATTATTATTGCTAGGTCTATTTATTCTGAAATTTATGAAAATTATTTTTAAACACCTTGTATGTATATATATATATATATATATATATATATATATATATATATATATATATATATATATATATATATATATATATATATATATATATATATATACAGCATGTACAGTATAAAACATTATACAATATGATAATCTACAATAGGTTTTCTTTGGTACAGCCAAGCCCACCTGGGAACTCAAATGTACTTGGATCAAAACACTGCTCTCCACTTCACCCAATATGATGGTAGTATGCCCTTATATATCAGTAAGGAGAGAGTCATTAAACACGTGTCCGCCTGGCCAGTACCCCACGCTGCCCCATACAAGCCAGCCCTGGACAAGGTCATGAGAGCTACACTGGAGGTAAGTGCCAGTAATTTTCGTTGTTATTAGAGTAATTAATATTATATACTATTATAGTCTATTCAATGTAGGTAGGCGAGAAATCATGACCTCTATCCTCTGTAACTCAAATAGGGCTAGAGCAAATTGGCTGTAAATTTCCACATCTATTCCTTGACAGACTCTTCCCAAATGGTAGACATATTAGCTCAATTACTCTAATCGTTTTTGAGTTACAGAGGTTATAGGTCATGATTTCTCGCCTACTTACAGCGAATAGACTATAGTACCGTGGCGCTCGTAAGTCATGTCCCAGCTGTCATTACGTTTGGCTCGCTCTGTACTGTATTAATGTCTGTCAGACGTTGAATAGGGTTGGTAAGTGTAGGAACATGTTTGTATATCTATCTCCAAAAGAAGGAATAATTTGAAATTATTGCTGATACCAATTATTTATCAAAACATAATTGGTGCCGACACGTCACTTATTAGGCTGCTTGTACATGGGGCAGTGTTCCAAATCTGGCTTGTAAACATTAACTCATTAATTTCCTTCCAACAGGCTGGCTTATACGACCAATGGCGCAAGGAGATGCTCGATGTCGTAAGTCGTGGAGCTCGTATTAAGAAACGTAAGGAACTGGAAGCAAGACGGGAAACTGGCAGTGATGATATTGATATTCCTAAAAACAACAGCAAAGAGAAGATTCTGACTGTGACCCACATTCTGAGTCCTCTTATTCTGCTTCTGCTGGGTCTTGTATTGGGGCTTGTGGCGTTTTTCATGGAGAATATTATAGTACCTGCACACATAACAAAGCCACTCCAACAGCTTCCTCTCCAACATCCCTTCTCCCCCCTCTACACTCTTAAAAAAAAGTAGGAAAGTAGAAGGTAGTTAGGAGGTGCCGTTGTAAAGGTTTATCCCTCAATACCCTGGCCTGACCTGCATATAACATAGATCCTTTAACACTCAACGAGCGGCTAGGTTAATAACTTCTACTACCTGCCAAGCGGGCATATTTACCCTAAACGAGCTTCATTCCATGCTCTTTTTCATGCATAAAGAAGAGCCAGAGCATAATACAATTATGTATCTGTGAAAGGGCATTAATTGAGCTTTCCAATGACACCTGAACCATCCTTCTACGATCATGGGTTGTCTTGCAACGATCGTGCAACATGAAGGAAAAATCCCTAAAATACGGTAATTTCCTTACATATTTCCCTGTCTAGGGAGGCAGTGGGTGTGGATGTGTGTGGAGGTGGGGCCAGTCGTGGTGCGGGAGCCGTGCCGAACGGTCAGAGCCAACCTATGCTCATCCCACCGCTCGGACTCTCTCTCAGAGCCAATTATGTGCTCAACATCGCATACGACTTAAGGCGGGCCCCGCTCTTTAGGTCTGGGTTCTCTTGACCGCCTTAAGTCGGGTCCCGACAAAGAGGGGTTAATTAAAGACTTCAGTACGGTAATGCGTTACTAAATGTTATCCTGACTATTATTATATAAATATATATTTTGTAGTTTACGATAAACCTATCGAGGTCAATATACAAATAATGATGGTTTTTATTCGATTGAAACAAAATCATAGACAGCATTTTATGGAACAGGTAATGCCTTGTGCCATTTCACCTCATGTGGAAGAACAGAATCTACATATTAGACTGATTATAGTATGTTTATGATTAAATGTTTAGATTGTGCTTTATGTTAACCTCCTAAGGATCACAAGATTTTTTTTTTCTTTGTAGATGAGGGAGACAAAAGGAAAAACTGCTTGTGATGAGAGCCTCCCCTAGAGTTGAAAGAGTGACAGGGCCAAAATTAAGGAATGTTCGACCAAAATGTCTTTACACACAGAGTTTGAAGCATTTTAACTCATAGGATGAAAGAAAGATGGATTCAGGGAGAGAGTTCCAGAGCTCAGCTGGTGAATAGAAGAAAGATTGAGAATATCATTTCACTCTTGAGTTGGAGAGTTGTACAGAGTATGGGTGGGATTGTGTTGCAAGACGGGTGCTACGTATTCTACATAGAGGAGGTGGTATACACTGGGAGAGCTCTGGGATCACTGATTATTGTAATAGCGGTAGAATAGCGAGAGAGATGCAACATTGTGGCGAAGAGAGAGAGATTGCAGAGAGTTGGTGATTGGACGGGAGTTAATGATACGAAAGGCCTTCCTTTCTACTTTGTCTAAAAGTGCTGTGTGAGAGGATCCTCCCTACACATGTGAACAATACTCAATACAAGGACGCACTGTGCCCCTGTACAGAGCAAGAAGCTGTGCAGGGGTAAAGAACCCCTTGAGGCGGTTGAGTACACCCAGCTTCTGGGAGGCCGCCTTAGTAAGACTGGTAATATGATCCTTCCACGAGAGACCAGAAGAAAAAGAGACACCGAGAATATTGAGAGAAGATGAATGGTTGTATTTTACTATTTTATGTACTCTACATTTTTGGTTACGTTAAATTTTGTCAAGCTAGATACATCAATGAAAAATATTAATTTCATTAATTATGTACTAAAATTTGAAAGTTCAATTATGTCTTCCTAAAATATTTAGTTCAGAAAGATAAATAATAGTTTACTTAAACTGGACCTAACCTAATCTGTCCCCTTTAAGATATTCTAAAAATAGATAAATAAAATATTAAATTTAACGAATTCACGAGGGATTTCGTGAAATCCCTGATTACACAGATTCCCTGCAATATATATATATATATATATATATATATATATATATATATATATATATATATATATATATATATATATATATGTATGTATGTGTGTGTGTGTGTGTGTGTGTGTGTGTGTGTGTGTGTGTTTTACCTATTGCAGTTGCGCCAGGATCCACCAACTTGTTATTGGTTGAAGTGAACCAATGGGTGAGTCACTCCCCCGCGACGCAGGTATGGGGGCGTGGTAGCCCTCTCCTATATACAACAGTAGTTCTTATTACGAGGCACACTCTGACTGGCTCCACTCTATTACAGGTAGGCCGGAAATCGTGTCGGTAAAGCCGGTATCACACGAGCGCTTTTTCCCTCAACATTGATCCTCAACATTGGTCTTGCAATTTATGAGGTCAACATTGACTATTTTTCGGTCATCTAAATTCATCTACCATCAGTCTAGTTTCCGATACCAGTGCAAAATATTCCAGAAATGTTGTCAGAGAAATGTTGATCATCGAATGTTGACTATAAAAGCTCTCGCGTGATACCGGCTTAAGAGTTGTGTTATCGGGCGTACCACTACTGACATACAGCATAACTCCTCTCTAAAACATTAACCTAACCAAACAACCTAACCTAACCTAACCTAGTATTCATGTAGTAATGAGAATACTAGGTTAGGTTAGGTTTTTTAGTTAGGTTAAGTATTTATAGATGATTTATGTTGTATGTCAGTAGTGGAAGTGCTGCAGAAAAAGGGCTGTAAATGTCCACACCATTTCCCTGGCTGACCCTTCCCAAAATGTAGTAATAATAGCTGGATTACTCTAGTCGTCTGTGAATTATAGAGGTTAATGTTCAAGAGTTTGGGGTATAGCACCACTCTATTACAGGACCATAGACCGGTGAGTATAGGAAACAACCTGAATATCGGTATCATCCAAGCGGGTATATATAGCCAATTTTAATATAATAGACAATGTTTGTATCGTTGTTCAGATTATATTTCGAAATTATTTCCTTTGCCAACAGGTATCTGTTTAATTTTTGATCATATATTGAAGGTGTCTAAACATCTGTGTGTGATAACCCAGGTTCGAATCCCGGTGGATCACATCAAATTATATGCTTTAATTAATTTCATTGGAGGTGTTTGGTGGTGTGGTGAAATTAATAAAACAATAGATTATGCAAAAAAAATTGCCTTGGCTTCGATTTACGAAATGTCCATATTTTGGATAATGTGTTGCACAGCTGGCTAAATTAGTACATTTTTCGATAGAAAAATATCTCCGGCGAAGCTTGATTTCTCCATAAAATCCTGGCGAGCAATCGACACCTGGATGGGGATAAATGTCTTAAGGCGGGATTGTTCACTTTTTGGGCGATTTTTGTTTGTATTCATTATTTTTCTAGTTTCCTTCCTAGAACTTCAACAAATTTAAAACAAACATCCATTAGATCCCCCTTCTAGATTACTTTGTACATTTTTCAGTAGAAAAATTTCCCGGCCTTGGTTCTTCCTACAATACAGGCTCACTATCGTTCGCCAGGGAAAACATCGACACCTAAATAGCACGAAAGGTCTAAATATCGAAGAATAAATGGGGCGAAAGGTCTTGAAATCGACTAACTAATGGGGCAAACATCTTAACATCTGAAAACTAATGGGGTTAAACATGAGGGAGAAAGAGGTCCAAAAAAAACCGGCCCATCTCCCCTTAAAACAGTATGCTGAATGGGACCGAATGGATACAACCCACACAAATCAAAACAAGCAGGTGGGACTGGCTTGTATTGTACAGTCGCGCTAATAAGTGATGTCTAAGCACCAAATATATTTTGATCCATAATTGGTATCGGCAATATCTAAGCTTCATTTCTTCATATCGAGTGAGATATACAAACATGTTCCTACACTTACCCACTCTATTCAACATCTGACAGACATTAATACAGCACAGAGCAAGCCAAACGTAGTGACAGCTGGGACATGACTTATTAGCCCTACACTTACCCACCCTATTCAACATCTGACAAACATTAATAGAGCACAGAACAAGCCAAACGTAATGACAGCTGGGATATGACTTATTAGCAATACACTTACCCACCATATTCAACATCTGACAAACATTAATAGAGCACAGAACAAGCCAAACGTAATGACAGCTGGGATATGACTTATTAGCAATACACTTACCCACCCTATTCAACATCTGACAAACATTAATAGAGCACAGAACAAGCCAAACGTAATGACAGCTGGGATATGACTTATTAGCCCTACACTTACCAACCCTATTCAACATTAATAGAGCACAGAACAAGCCAAACGTAATGACAGCTGGGACATGACTTATTAGCGTGACTGTACACTGAAGTGGGTATAATGCTTCCTTGGTTTCTCACATTTAAGGGGAGCCAGACCGTTTTTCTGGACCCTCTTCTCCCTAATGTTTAGCCACATTAGTTTTGAGATTATGAGACGTTCGACCCATTAGTTTGGCGATTTTAACACCTTACGCCCCATTTCGTTGTCAATTTTAAGACCTTTCATGCAATTTAGGTGTCGATTTTTCCCTGGCGAGCGAGAGCGAGCCTGCAATTTTAAGAGGAACCGGCCTTCGGCCGGGACATTTTTCTACCGAAAAATGTACAAATTTATCTTGAAGGGGGGTCTAGTGGGTGTTTTTCTAAGCTTGATGGAGGTCTAGCGAGAAAATTATGGAGCATATGAATTAATAGACCAAACAAAAAACGGTCTGTCTCCCCTTAATTGGATCACTAGTTAATGTAAGTGGTGTTCATATCGATGATAAGTTCAAATGAGTATCACCCTAAACGACATTTTGTATCCCTCTTTAAGGAAGAGGATCTGAACACAATTCCTCCCGACAATCCACTTAATTTAGATCATTGGGACATGCTAAGAAACATTGATATTAGAGAGAAAGGTGTAATTAACAGCATTACAAAATTTAAAGTTAATAAAACTCCTACCCTGGATAAAATCTCCCCACGAGTTCTCAAAGAAATAAATGACAAGATCTCTAAACCATTAACTCTCCTTTTTAACAAAACAATATAGAATGGCGTCATGCCAGATGAATGAAAACAAACTAATGTAACACCCTTCTTTAAAAAAGGAAACACATCCATACCTAGCACTGTAACTATCGTCCTATCACCTTGATTTATTATATATGTAAATTACTAAAAACAATAATTATTACAGACAAAATAGCAAATCATCTAAAACAAAAGAACATTATATAAGATTCACATCACAGTTTCCGAATAAAGCGTTCATACTCAACTAATCTCCTAAACTTTTGTTATGATATATTGAACAAGTGCAATCAAGTAAAGCAGTTGACATAATCTACCCTGACGTTCAGAAAGCCTTTGACAAAGTTCCCCATAAGCGAATGTCTTGAAACCTCATAACTAATATGGCTAAGCATGAGGGAGGAGGAGGACTCGAAACACCAACTACCCCCCCTTAAGATTAAAACAAACAACTATCTCCCATCAGATAACACACAAGCGAAACTGACAAAAATGCTAAGCTACAGATAACACCGCAACGCAACGTTAAAACCAACCACCATCTTTACCTGTCCTCAACTGTTATTGTTATCTATTGTAGATATTTTGTTTATTAAGATTAAAACGAACAACTATCTCCCATCAGATAACACACAAGCGAAACTGACAATAATGCTAAGCTACAGAAAGCACCGCAACGTGAAAACCAACCACCAACTGATCGTGTGGCTGTGGGTAGAGGGAGTGACCCTGCAGAACATCGCAGTTATCGTTGGCTGCAGCGTCTCTACCGTGTACCGCTGGATACACCGCTGGAGGATGGAAGCGCCCCTGGTCACAAGGATCCTGTGTCAGCGCCAGGCTCGGGTGGCCAAGTTTTGGCGGACTGACACAAACTTAATCAATGCGACAATAGCACCGCAGTTACTTGCTTCTGACACATACCCTGCTGGTAATTGTGGTTGCTTTTCAACACCTGAACATTTCTTTCATAGCTGTGTCGGTAATTTTGGAGGTCATACACAGTCATGACCAAAACAAAACTTGCAATACAACAAACCAGTTGAGAGAGATTCACATGTGGATGTTTTTCATCAGTACTTCTTTCATATGCATGTCGGTAATTTTGGCAGACAGACTCAAAGTTGATCAAAGCAACACTGGCAACACATTCACTCTGCTGTGATGCAAATATAAATTGTGGTCCTATATTTTCAAAGTTATCCGGGACTAAATTGACTCTTGTTATTTTTGTCCTTATACTTACATTATGGTGGTTCATTTTATTGTACCAGGGTGTACTGGGGAGATTGTAGGCACCAATCGAGCAGGACAGTACCCAGGGGAGACCTCATTGACAAGTGATAATGAGTTGCTAGAACTCCTCTTTCGTTTGCCCAGCTTTCCTTACTGATGTTGTGTCTCTCACCGACACAGAGAGTAATCCAGCTAGCTCTCACAAACAATTCCTCTTCTTACCACTACACTAAACAAGCACACCACACTTAAGGGGACCAAGACGTTATTGTGCAGCATCAATTACTGGTTCGGCTCAATGGTTTAAGGAGGTGGTTTAGTTTGCTCTCTAAAACTCTATCAAACTTTAAAAAAAACACCCCCAAGACCCCACTTCGATATATATTTGTACACGCCGAAGGCTGGGACATATATACAGTATATAATATATATATATATATATATATATATATATATTATGCTTTATATTCTAACTGTAAAAGTAATGAATATTGGATTTCCTATGCAGTGTGCTTGTTCTATACTTTGTAATTAGATCATTAATTAAACCTTATCTTTTTTGTGTTAACTTATATTTATTCAAAATCATATTACCTTACGTGATGAATATTTGGCAAGAAAAACATGTCATTATTATATATATATATTTTGTTCTATGTGAATGAATGAGACAAAAGGCAAAGCAGCTTGTAACAAGTGTCTCCCCCATAATTGAATGAGTGATAGAGAGCCAAATTCAAGGTTCATTACAGTAACAATGTCTGGATAGATGGAGCTTGAATCAGTTTATGTCATAAGATGAGGGAAAGATAGATTGATTGAGAAAGTTCCAAAGCTTATACTTATTGAGTAGAAGAAAGACTGGGAAAATCAGTTCACTCTTGGGTTAGAGAGTTAGACAGAAAAGGGGTGGGAGTGTGTTGAAAAGCGAGTGCCCCTCCCTCTCCATAAGGGAGGAGGTATACTGTATATTGAGAGAGCTCTGAAGAACACTAATTATTGCAATAGTGGTAGAAGAGTGAGTGATGCAACATTGCAGCATGTAGAGGGAGATTGTAGGGAATTAGTAAGTTGAAGTTAGTTGATGAGATAAACATGCTTTTGACTCTACCCTTTTGAGAAGTGCGATATGGATGAAACCTCCCCACACATGTGAAGAATACTCACTGTTCCCCTATACAAAGCAAGAAGCTGTGCAGGAGTGAAGAACCCATGGAGACGGTTGAGCACACCTAACTTTTGGGAAGCTGCTTTAGCAAAAGTGGTAATATGATCTTTCCAAGAAAGGACAGACGTAAAACAAACAACAAGAATTCTGAGAGAATATGAGGGGTTGATTTGTGTTCTGTTGAAGTTTAAGACGTGTGGAAGATTGTAACGGTAGATAAATGGAGAAATTGGGTTTTGGAAGCCTTGAAAGTAACAAGATTTTCTCTGCCCCAACCGAAAATTGTTGATAAATCAGACGATAGACGTGCTGTGGCCTCACCACGTGAGTATATGAGTGACTGCATGCTGAGTTGTTGTGGAAAACTAGTTGACTAGTGTATGGTAGAGTCATAAACATATAAGTGGATAGGACTAGAGGTACAGTTGAGATCATTAGTATATAATTTACCGGTATATATACAGTATATATATATATATATATATATTGAGTATATATCACAAATACACGTGATCCACTAAATGTTTCTAATCTCTCAGTGGGGTTCGAACCGCCGACCGTCAGGACGATAGCCGACGCTTTAATCAACTACACCACGGCAGTCTAAAAGACACTCAACCCTCTATCCTATTTATGTTAAGGAGAAGGGAAAACCCACTAGGCGAATATATTTCAATTCATATCTAGTCGTAGGATCCATATTCCAGAATACCATACAAGGATTTCTGAGTGTCCCGACGCAACTCGGGCCGAAATTGATTTAATTATATTCTAACCCACCAAGCATGAGAGTTACAAATATTGAGTATATATCATAAATACACGTGAGCCACTAAATGTTTCTAATCTCGCAGAGGGGTTCGAACCGTCGACCGAACCGCCGACTCTCATGCTTGGTGGGTTTGAATAAAATGAAATCAATTTCGGCCCGAGTTGCGTCGGGACACTCAGAAATCCTTGTATGGTATTCTGGAATATGGATCCTACGACTAGATATGAATTGAAATATATTCGCCTAGTGGGTTTTCCCTTCTCCTTAACATAAATAGGATAGAGGGTTGAGTGTCTTTTAGACTGCCGTGGTGTAGTTGATTAAAGCGTCGGCTATCGTCCTGACGGTTGGCGGTTCGAACCCCACTGAGAGATTAGAAACATATATATATATTTATATTTTTTTTATATATATATATATAGTATAAATATATATATATATATATATATATATATATATATATATATATATATATATATATATATATATACATCCGGTATATACCGGTAATGTATATATTATATATATATATATATATATATATATATATATATATATATATATTATATGTTATATTGAATTATTTGAAATTGTTAGCATAAATTAGAAACACACATTTCTTTAATACAAATATTGAATGCAATATTATAATGGTCAGAAGGAATGGTTACCATGGCATATACTGTATAGCAGATCTACATGTCCTAGTATATCCTCTGTTGGGAACAGACGAGAGGCTTATTACAGTTCGTCTCACTAATCTTGTTGTTGTTCTTCTGCTTGTTGTTCTGGATCAGCTAAGAGAGTTGTCGGGGGGGGGGGGGGGGGAGAGACTAGGAATGAGAAGGCTTAGGGTCCGTTGGATGGCTGACAGCTCTCGACGGGCATGAGTGTTTAGCTATGCTTGTTAATATAACAGAGATCCAGGTAAATGTAAAAATTATAAATGGCTTTATAAACTGCAAAGTAAGAAAGAGTAGTGTGATGTCTTTCCCGCTTTTTATCACATATATAGACAAGGTTATTGTTATGCCTATACATTACAATTCTCCTTCAAGAAAACCCACCATTGCATCATAGAAAAACAAGAATTATTCAATTTGTTCTTGTGATCAAGTGGGAACCAGGAATCACCAGATACTCCGAAAGCTAGTAGTATGTTCTTCCTTGTCTGAGTGAAGTCGTCTGGTATTAACCGGAATACCGTAAGAAATGAGTCCTGGTTAATAACTTTTACCATATTTTCGGAATGCTTAGTGGAAGTTCGTGATACTACAGTACTTGATTCGAATCCTGTATTGATGGTTAATTTCAATACTTGGATTGTGTTTTTATATTATTTAGTTTCTGTAAACTGATTGGTGTGAGTATTAGTTAGTTAGTTAAAATAGGACTTCAGAGGCTATCAACCCTATTGGATTATTAAGCCAGCACACTGCAAGTCAAGAATATCGTCAGGACTGGAGCCTCTCTGCGAGAACCCCAGTCCCTTGTGAGCATTAGATTATGGCTTATAATACTTGAATTAGAGAGTTGAGGTCCCACAGGTTTATGAAATATTAATGTACGATTTAAGATTTATTGACTAAGTGAGTTCATTTAGGTTTCGAATAGCTATGATTTAATTTGTAGTCTATAGCATGAAGCCCAACCATTTCATAAGATTGTAAGTTTAAGATTTGAGTTACCTTGTTTAATGTGTGTTGATTTAAAGGTTTTGTCGTCTTGAAACTTTAAGATAATGTGAAATATTGTAAGACCACAGCGTCGGTGGTGGTAGAGAAAGGTCAGACTTTGTATTGGAGTGGGTGTGATCATAGACGTCAGTGGATACGCCATGAAGACCTTCAGCCATGGATATTCTAGATCATCTAAGTTACGGTAGAGTAAACAGACCTTTCAGGGGTTCTAAGTGATTGTTGGGAGGACAGTGAACCACCTTTATATTATAGGAATTCTAAAGCTTTTTTGGGACATAAATCAGGGCTAGGAAACTTATATTTATATGTTGCATGATCAATGGTGTTAGTGTTGTATCATTAAATATAATTAAGTTAATTTACGTACATATGTCAAACCTTAAATATTAATGAACAAATTATGATTTACTTATTTTTCACTGTCCTTAATTTAACTGTCTTCGTGGTGCGATGCATAAGGTGTTGATTTTCGGTGTGAGCATCCTGGATTCGAATCCACGGACTGCCACATGTGTTTGTAAAATTTCATTAATCGATTTTAGGAGTATAGTTGGTTGTTGGAAGGAACATAATAATTATATAGATAATTTAAACTTTTGTCTTTTATAATTATACATTTCTCTGTATTTTGTATTTTTTTTGTATTCTTAATTTTCTCCTATCGAAATTTCTGCCTTGGATTATGGGTCAGGAAATGGGACTTAAATCCGTATATATATATATATATATATATATATATATATATATATATATATATATATATATATATATATAGCCTATATATCATTAATGACTAATATAAATGTTGTACCAGGTTTTTACTGTGGTTGTATTGACTTTATAGGTAGGTTCTTACTTGACTGGAGAAGATGAGAACACACAAGAACACAAACACAAAGGTAATAGAGGATAATATAACACAGAGTACAAACATAGATTATTCTTTTTCACAGCCATATTAATGAGAGGTGCAATAGTTACTCTCAAACTTTCTTCTACTCAACAGCTGAGCTCTGGAACTCTCTCCCAGAATCAGTCTTTCCCTCTTCCTATGACTTAAATTGCTTCAAACTCCGTGTGTCCAGGCATTTTGGCTCGAACGTCCCTTGATTTTGGCCCTGTCACTCTTTCAACTATGGGGGAGGCACTCGCTATAGGCAGTTATGCCTTTTGCCTCCCTCAATCACATAGAAAAAAAAAAAAAAATACATAAGACAGGGATAGGTTTCAAGCAGCAGCACGATCGAGGATCCTCTAGGTGTCTCAAGGGGAAGACACGGGCAGGTTCTGAAGATCTGTGAAGACGTGGCTGCCTGGTATTCCCTACGAGGTCCTGGCCAGTGAGGATGGTTCTGTCGTGTGACGGTGACAGAAGTTAGGGGAAAACTTCTTGAAGATCTATGAAGACTGTAGAGGTGAGGGTCTTGCATGAAAACGAGCCGTACCACCAGTGTCTTACACTCTCGTATCGTGGGATTATAGTAAGGAGCCGTTTCACCAGTGTCTTACGCTCTCTCTTACAATCAAGACCTAGACTTCTATGTGAGTCTCTGCAGGAACTTCTGTAATGGAATCTTGGGATTATTACAAAAACGAGCCGTTCCTCCAGTGTCTTACACTCTCGTATCGTAAGGACTAAGTAGGGAGTTGTTTCACCAGTGTCTTACACCCTCCACTACAAGTCCTGACTGAGAAGGAAGCCATTTTACCAGTGTTTTACGCTCTTCCAACCAGCCTTCCTATGTTTTTGGGTTTACTAGAACTATAGGTTACATGTGATAAACTATAATTGTAGTAAAGTCCCGTACCAAGGCAAAAGTAAAATTGTTAGTCGGCCACCAGTGTGGTCTAACAAAGATACAAAGCAAATATCGAAGGTACCTTCAAGAAACTGCGTCGAGTAGTTCCACCAGTGTCTTACTCCTCAAGGCAATTTCTCGGTATATATAATCCCAAGTCTTCCAGATATCCTCAGCAAGTGACTTTAGATATCTTTCCAACTGTGCCACTTCTGGATTTGGTTGGGATGTCTTACCAATTCAGTCGTTCCTTCCGGTTGCGTTGCGCATCTCAGGTCTATAAGGGCGGTTCTGCGATGAGGAGGGTGTGTGTCGACGGCGGTAGCCCCTCTCAGAATCCGGGCCACGGAGGTGGTAAGTCTCAGGGCAAGATGGGCGAGTGGTGGTTTTTGGTTTATGGAAGGTTTTCTCCCCTGGGTGCTGTGGTTCGTGTTCTTTGGGTTTACTGGTGGTGCTGGAGGTTGGTCTTATTAAGTCTTTTCCTTTTGTCGGGGGACGTGGCAAGGTGGTGGTGGTGACACGAGCCTGCCATTGTGAGGAGGCTATTGTGTCCTCATGTCTCGGTGGCGTGGTGACAGGATTTGTTTCTATACTGGTGTTTTCATCTCCTCCTTTGTTTTTCTCCACTATCTCAATAAAATTAACTAAAGAACATGAGATGGCTGGGACATTAGGACACAGTATCACCAAGTGTGCAGATGCCTATTGGAAGCACAGATAGACTTTGCGAGGATAGATAGATAAATAGATAGATAGACTGCGAGTGGATTGGCAATGTCGATGCTTCTCACTGACTCACTGTGTCATTGCAATCATTATTCATTAAATATTCTGTATATGAGAGGACAAGCTTGTGATAGTTGCCAGTGATAATGGATGAAAATACTTGTAATAATATATATCCATATGTTTTTTTTCATTAGGTTCCTAATCTGATCATATAAATGATGATAAATATTAATAATAACCTTGATATGCTGAAGGTTATATTGTAATTATATGGATAATAGTTGTTATACCAGTTTTTTGCTGGGGTTATTTGGACTAATTAGGTAGGTTCTTACTTGACTGGAGAAGTTGAATCCACATAACACATGCACAAAGGTAATAGAGAATAAATATAATACAGAGTACACACATAAGTTATATTGTTCAATGTAATTATAATTATTGTCAGACAAAGGATAGGTAAATATATATATATATATATATATATATATATATATATATATATATATATATATATATTTTTTTTTTAAGAGACAATGAACGGAAGAAGGAAAAACACAGATAAAACTAAAAGGTCCATGTGCCTAAAGGCATCCTCCATTCATAAAATGTTTGTAACAACTGGATTTAAACTTTTGTAGATTGTAAGTTTGTGGAAAGCAACTCGAGGGAAGTGAATTCCAAAGAGTAGTAGTTCTGGGGATAAATTAATTTTGATAAGCAGAAGTTCTGCATTGTGGAGAAGAAAGTGTAAATTCATGGGCGCTCTCAGCTGCCCTAGTTCTACGGGGAAAGATGTGGAGAGGCGGCACAATTGAAGCAAGTTCTTCGGAACAATTGCTGTGAAAATATCTGTAGAATAATGCAAGGGATGCAACGTTTCTTCGTATGGATAATGTAGGAAGGTCCTGTGTGATTGCAGGCTTATTGATTAATCTAATAGCTTTATTTTGAATTTTGTCCAACTGCCTCAATGCATCCACTCCACTTCCACTCCACAGAGGTGAACAGTAATCCATCTGAGAACGCACATGACTTTTATATATTACGGCCAACTGCTCGTCAGTGAAGAATTATCGAACTCTGTACAGGAGTCCCAGTTTTCTAGAGGCATTCTTAGCAATGCTTCTAACATAATGTGTCCAGATCAAGTTAGTAGTTAATGTTACACCGAGAATGTCAATACTAGGGGAAGTGGGAATATTTACATCATTAACAAATATATGGGAGTCAGTGAGATTCTGTCGGTTAGAAAATTGAATGTACTTGGTTTTCTGTGCATTAAAGGAAACTAGATTATTTTGTCCCCATTCATTAATTCTAGAAAGGTCCTGGTTCAGAGAAATTGCAGTGTTTATTTTTGAATTTATTAGATCGGGTTGGGTGAATGAATTGGTAAATGTGAAGGAACTGTGGAGTGTTGAGTCATCTGCGTAGGAATGTATTGGATTATGGGTGGTAGATATGAGATCATTGATATGAATGAGGAACAGAGTTGGGGCCAAAACTGATCCCTGGGGAACACCAGCATTTATTGAGTGAAATTGAGAATAAAGGCCATCTACCATTACACGTATTTTTCTGTTATGAAGATAAGAAGAAATTAGTGGAACTAATGATGCAAGGCCGTAGTGTGACATCTTCGACAATAAGGATTGATGCCAGACTCTATCAAATGCCTTTGATATATCCAGTGATATTGTATGTGTTTCACCATGTTGGTCTGTAGCTTGGTTGATTTGATGCGTAAGAAGGCAAAGAATGTCTGCAGTTGATCGACATCGTCTAAAACCATATTGCCTATCACTGATTAATTTATTATTCTCAAGATGCTTAATTATGTGATTATTTTATATAATTTCAAAGACTTTACCAAGAGTGGAAGTTATAGCTATTGGTCTGTAGTTTGGTGGATCTGAAGAGGCACCTTTTTTAGGAACTGGATGGATGTTTGCTTCTTTCCAGGATACTGGGAAGCATGAGGTATGAGTAAACAGACGGAAAATGTTTGCCAATACAGGAGCGAGCACGAAGGAGCAATATAGTTAATAAAGCACAAATGAGGATCCACAATTAAATTCCCAGGGGAATGACACTGCGTGCGTACTCTTTCGATGTCACACTAAGTACTTCCGACAATAAGGCACTTCACTAGTACAGTACTTCTTTCGAGGTCACACTAATCACTTCAAACGATAAGGCACTTCTGTAGTATTTCCGACGAGGGTCTTGACCGTGATGGTGGTCCTGTCGTGTGTTGATGACAGCGGATGGAAGTTGATGGAGAACTCTCGGGTTTGGGGTCTTGAATGAATATGTTCCATTATACCAGTGTTATACGTATACATATCATCGAACTAACGTGAGGAGACGTTATACCAGTGTTGTACTGTCTCACTCAACTATTCTGACCTTAATAAGAGTTTTGATGAAGAACCTTTCCGCACTCTTGGGCTTAGGGTCTTGAATTAATATGAGTCTGCTCTGCCAGTGCTATGCATATCATATCATCAGACTAACGTAAGAGGGTTGTTATGCAACGTCTCTTAACTGTCTTGACCGTTATACGAGTCTTTCTGGGACTTGTGGATGGGTTTATTTTGGCCTTTTACACATATGTGTCTTAATGCCAGTGCCTAGCACAACGTACCGTATGAACTCTATGCAGAGTACCGTTATGCTTTAAGCTACGGTACCTTGCGAGCCTTACCTTCTAAAAAGCCAATTGTCAGTGTGTGAACTTTTTATAAGGACCAGAATGGGGTCGGTTTACTACCGCTAAAGCACACGTCAGCACAGCCATCTTTATCGACAGTAATTCCTTGTAATCGAGGTGGAAGAATTAATATTGGGTTGCCACCATGGTGATCCAATAAATAATTCCTTTGATTAGCCAAGTTCTAAAAATCCTAAACAAAACTTTTTATGCCAGTGTTTTAATAGTTTATTTGGTGTAGCCCAAATCTTCCAGCTATTTAAATATCTTCCAGTGATGTATGTTTTAAGAGCTTTCCAACTGTTATAGATCTTAACTTTACCTGTCATAGTCTTACCTCTTCTGGCATTTCTCCCGGTGTCTCTTTTCCGGGTAAGAAGGGCTGTTGTGCTAGGAGGAGGCCCTGGAGCGGCTGGGGTAGCCCCTCTGAGCTTCCCTCTCGTGGTGGTGGTGCGGCTTGGAGGAAGAAGGGCGCGTGGAGGAATGGGATTTATGCAAGTTTCTAATTGCCTTGCCTTCCTTGCTGCTTTTCCTTTTCCTGTCACCACTCTTGTTGTTGATTATGACGATGATATCTTTACTGGGTGTTGGAGGGAGTGTGGGCGTGACAGAGGCGACTCGGGCTAATCTAGGTGGTGTGGAGTTTAGTGCTTCTTTCATCGGGGATGGGGTAATATCGTTTGGTGGTTGTGTGGTGTTTTCCCCTTGCTTTCTCTTTATTTCAATAGTGTTTAAGGGGAGGTGACCTGCTTTTTTCTCTCCCTTTCTCTCTTTCTGTGGCTTGTATTTATTCGGTCCCATTCAGCCAACTCTTTAAGACTTTTATCCCCACCAGGTGTCGTTTTCTTCCTGTCGAGCAATAGCGAGCCAGCATTGTATGGAGAAATCCGGCTTCGCCAGTAACATTTTTCTATCGAAAAATGTATAAATTCCGTCAAAAACATTTTTAAAAAGATAGACAACTGCATGTTGATAAACTTTTTAAAACTGTAGGCTGAATGGGGAAGAATAGATACAACCCAGAGAGAGAGGGAGAGAGAGAAAGAAAAATAGGTGGGCCCCCTTAATGGCTGTTTTTTTTGGTGTATTAATTCATGTATTCATTTATTGTATTAGCTTACTCGCTAGACCTCCATCAAGCTTCGAAAAACACTCCTTAGATATCCCTTTAAGATAAGTTTGAAAAAATTTCGGTAAAAAAAATTCCCGGCCGAAAGCCGTTATCGCTCGCCAGGAAAAAAATAGATACCTAAATGGCACGAAAGGCCTTAAAATTGACAACGAAATGGGGCGAAAGTTCTTAAAATCGCCAAACTAATGGACCGAACGTCATAAAATCTGAAAATAAATGGGGCTAAGCATGAGGAAGAAGGGGGACCAGAAAAACGGCCCATGTCCCCCTATACCTTATTGAGAGCACCCTGTCTATTAAAATTATTATATATTAAGGAACCACCCGTTCTTAACATTACAAACTCCAACGTACTTTAATAAACTAATGAAAGCATATGGTCCTCCCCGGATTCGAACTCGGGACATCACACCCAGAACATAAGCATCTAAACCATTACACCACCAACATAGTTTATTATACACACATTATTAGTATACTGTATATATCATGTACATTATTATATACAATATAATTGAATAATAAAAGAGGAGTTTACTATTTTCCACAGATAAAGTGAGTCGAAGAGCACAATGATGAAGGAAGGGTGTTCACTATACCTGGTTATACTGTCTCTTGGCGGGGTTAATACAGCCTTACTTCCTTCGATACCAGGTGAGAATTGGAGATGGACGACGTATACGGACTATCAAATAAAAATATACAAAAATGATGTGTTATTTTTGTATATTTGTATTTGATAGTGACAGATAGCCTGGATGTAAAGGCGATAGTAGGGTTGGGTGGTGGGTGATAACGACTGTGTTTGACGGAAGAGCAATAATGATATGGTGGTTTTCACAGGTACGTCACGGTAGCCTTGTCCGTTTCCTATTCATGCAGGTGTAACTTTAACCTCATGACTCAGGGACAAGTGTTTTTTTTTTTTTTTTTTTTTTTTAAGAGACAATGATCGGAGGAAGGAAAAACACAGATAAAACAAAAAGGTCCATGTGCCTAAAGGCATCCTCCATTCATAAAATGTTTGTAACAACTGGATTTAAACTTTTGTAGATTGTAAGTTTGTGGAAAGCAACTCGAGGGAAGTGAATTCCAAGGAGTAGTAGTTCTAGGGATTAATTAATTTTGATAAGCAGAAGTTCTGCATTGTGGAGGAGAAAGTGCAAATTCATGGGCGCTCTCAGCTACCCCAGTTCTACGGGGAAAGATGTGGAGAGGCGGCACAATTGAAGCAAGTTCCTCGGAACAATTGCTGTGAAAATATCTGTAGAATAATGCAAGGGATGCAACGTTTTTTCGTATGGATAATGTAGGAAGGTCCTGTGTGATTGCAGGGTTATTGATTAATCTAATAGCTTTATTTTGAATGTTATCCAACTGCCTCAATGCAACCACTCCACTTTGTTTCACTTCACAGAGGTGAACAGTAATCCATCTGAGAACGCACATGACTTTTATATATTACGGCCAACTGCTCGTCAGTGAAGAATTCTCGAACTCTGTACAGGAGTCCCAGTTTTTTAGAGGGATTCTTAGCAATGCTTCTAACATAATGTGTCCAGCTCAAGTTAGTAGTTAATGTTACACCTAGGGGAAGTGGGAATATTTACATCATTAACAAATATATGGGAGTCAGTGAGATTCTTTCGGTTAGAAAATTGAATGTACTTGGTTTTCTGTGCATTAAAGGAAACTAGATTCTTTTGTCCCCATTCATTAATTCTAGAAAGGTCCTGGTTCAGAGAAATTGCAGTGTTTATTTTTGAATTTATAAGATCGGGTTGGGTGAAAGAATTGGTAAATGTGAAGGAACTGTGGAGTGTTGAGTCATCTGCGTAGGAATGTATTGGATTATGAGTGGTAGATATGAGATCATTGATATGAATGAGGAACAGAGTTGGGGCCAAAACTGATCCCTGGGGAACACCAGCATTTATTGAGTGAAATTGAGAATAAAGGTCATCTACCATTACACATATTTTTCTGCTATGAAGATAAGAAGAAATTAGTGGAACTAATGATGCAAGGCCGTAGTGTGACATCTTCGACAATAAGGATTGATGCCAGACTCTATCAAATGCCTTTGATATATCCAGTGCTATTGTATGTGTTTCACCATGTTGGTCTGTAGCTTGGTTGATTTGATGCATAAGAAGGCAAAGAATGTCTGTAGTTGATCGACATCGTCTAAAACCATATTGCCTAAATTCTCAACTTTTGGTAATGCACTATATTGACGAAAATTAAGGGACGATGTGAAACAAGCTCTGGCAAAATATCATACTGATCTATCTGTTTGTTAACCCCTTCAGCATTTATGACAGAGGTTGCCAGATTAGCAATGAGAAATAGAGTTCTCCCACTCTTATAATTACCTCTCCAAAATTAGTTTTCTGCCCACAGCTAACTCAAAGACAACTGCAGAGGTTGAAGTAACTAAACTAAAGGTATCTAAATACCCCTGATGGTAACAAAGGCTTTAACCCTCTATTGGCGGCCCACAACATAAGTCGAGTTAAATCAATTTGGACTATGTGGTGTGACGCTTCTGCATAGTAGCCACGTGCGGGCATTCGCGCGCGTCGGCTGCCCAGCCGTTTAGAATCCGGCTGGCGGCAGCCGGCCGGCCGGCTTTTCCTTAGTATATCCTACGACAACGTAACTAATGTCTGGGATATTCTTATGTTGTTTCACAGCTTATAGCTGCCCTTATTCTTAACCAACGCATCTTAGTATATTTTATTCTCGATAGTTGATTGTTTCATTATAATATATAAGATGTAAGTCTAGTGAGAGTGGGAGGAGACGAGCGGGAGAGAGAGACCGGCTGAAGGACGTTGCTTCGCGCGGAGAGTCTAGCTTGGGACGAGCCTGATGTTGCCATATGCATTTGTTGGCAACGTTAGGCTTAGTTTCGACTCACGCACGGGGTAGACGATTTTGACCCGGCAACTGTGTTGAGTGTTGCCAAGCCTGGGATGTATTCTGCATGCCTAGGGCGGGGTCCAGACAGATTCAAGACTCAGAGCTCACCTCACAGTCGTACCCTTCGGACCCCCTTCATATCTATCCCTCTCAACCCCACTTAGAAACTTTCTCTCTTACTTTGTATACCTTCCTTCCACTACTTCACCAATCTATTTAATTATCCCATCCCCTTGATATACCTTATATCTATTATTGTATTAACGACGAGCTCTCAGATAACTAGATAGGATTTTGGGCCTTATGCAGAGACGTAATTGTTAATGAGACCTAGGAAGCTTTTTTGTTGTCTCATATTTGGTGGTTTCATGCTTGCTAGGGTGTTCTTGTGTCAGGTTAGCAGGGGCTAGACCGGAGGGGAGGCTTTTTGCGATCCTTTAAGTAAAGTCTGCTGGTGCGAGTCCTGTGGACCCGCACGACTTTACTAGGATACCCGTGGGAGTCTGGGGGCATTTTCTTGTCTGTGTCCCTGTGTGTCTAGTGTTGTGTTGTGTGAGGGCCCTTGCCTAGTCCACTCAGCATGGCGCTAGCACGTCTTGCCTTTGTTTAGGGTAGTTTGTTGCCTGGGTTTATAGATAAGGGTTGGATCTAGCATTTTCCGTTATTGCTTGTTGCCGCATACCTAGTCCAATAGAAAGAGCCCAGTGTTTATATATCCCAGGACGTAACAGTGGCGGCTCACAACATAAGTCGTGTGGCAATTTCAGCACGTAATGTTGCTGAGAGAGAGAGACAAGTGGTGGCAGGAGAGTAGCGAGCGTATGACTGCTCCAGACCACCGCGGCGGGCCTACTGACATGAATCCCACCCTCCTCCACCCTCTCACTCTCGCTACTTAGTGAAATGTATGGGGAAAGTACCGAATTACATGGTTTTTGCACTCGTGTTGCGCGGTTGTTGCAAGAAAACTAGCGGTCATACAAGGATCATTGTGGTGTCATTGGAAAGCTCTGTTTATGCCCTTTCAGGGATAGATACTTGTTTTACGCTCTGGGTCTTATTTAGGCATGAAAATGATCACGTAAACAGCCCTATTTTGGCTAAAAACACCCCGCTGGGCGGTACATATAAATAGACCGCCTAGCCCGCCAATAAGGTGTTAAAGTGTTCCCAATAAGCTCAAAATCGCGTCATATATCGGAGAGGGTTAATAAGTAATTCCTGAAAAAAACTATGCAACACGGCCTCTGAAACCCATAGTAGTTCCTTGCAATAAGTGTTAATGGGCATATATAAGGAGTGATCATCTAATGTGGCAACAATTTAACTACCAAATTATCTCGAACTCATAAGAGATTCACACTACTACAAGCGGTATATCTCGAGTTGCAAGTATGTAAGCAAAGCACTAACTTCAGGTGAATAATGGTTGGTTTATCATTCTTTTACAGAGAACATATTTTCTACTTCGGTGTTGACGGTTGAATCAGTGCTTCATACCTTACATGGAGACAAATGCAACCCAGTGTTCATTATACAAGATTCTGCATCAACAAACAACATGTATCAGGTAATATATTGCACAAAACAACTTGGGTATGATGCAAACATACATTAAATTAATAGCTCATATTGATGCCGATATATATATATATATATATTTTTTTTTTTTTTGGGGGGGGAGGGAGTGGGGGATACTCATCCATATAAAACAGTCAACAGTAAGGGTATTTTATGGTGTGTCGGTGGGCTGATGGTGATGTACTGAAAATTAGCATAGTCGTGATCGTAAAATTGGTACACCCATTTGATTTTGTTAACCTTATAATTCATATTTTGTCACCAACCAACTTCACTTCTAAACTCAATTAATTAAATTATCAAATACATGTGGTACTCCAAGGACTCGAACCAAGGATACTCGCACCGAAATTCCGCGCATTTATGCATTACGCTATCAAGACACAAGTTCTAAAGCATCTGAGATATTCACGAAAACCTTCAATAAATAGGCATATTAGTGAGTCTATATATTTGATTTAAAGTAGCGTGTGATGGAGTGGTGACTTTTCTTTAAATGCTATTTGGGACTCTGACAAACAGAGACAAATCAACTTGATGCATTAAGGGGACATGGGCCATTTTTCTGGACCCCTTTCTCCCTCGTGTTTAGCCCCATTAGTGTTCAGATGTTAAGATGTTTGCCCCATTAGTTAGTTGATTTTAAGACCTTTCGCCCCATTTCTTCGTCAATATTTTGACCTTTTGTGCTATTTAGGTGTCGATTTTTTCCCTGGCGAACAATAGTGAGCCTGTAATGTTGGAAGAACCGGCCTTCGGCCAAGAAATGTTTCTACCGAAAAATGTACAAATTAACCTAGAAGGGGAATCTAATGTTTTTTTTTTTTTTTTTTTTTATTTGATGGAGGTCTAGGGAGGAAACTAACAAAATAATGAATAAATGCAAAAATCGCCCAAAAAGTGAACCATCCCCCCTTAAATGTCACGGGTGCGGATATTCCTCCCTGGTATATCGGGGATGTCGGGATCTTGTTTCTTCTCTTCTCTCTCTGTAGGTGTAAGGGACCTGGCTATGTAGTGCTTGTTCTAATTTGTCTTATATTCTTCTTCTTAGACTTCACAGGATTGAAAGGGATGCGGTTCCCGGATATCTCAACCAGTAGACCATATCAACCAGTAGCTCTGAACTAGTGCCAAATCAACCAAGACCAACCAAACCAGTGCAAAATATAGTACTAACCTAAACAACCTAACCTAACCTAACCTAACCGAATTGGTTGAGTTTGTACTGTTTGAGAGATACTGGGTGAAATGGTCTACTGGTTGAGTTGTCCGGTCACCAATGGATGCTGATCTCTCTGAAGGGTAACAGGGGACCTCGGACGAGTTTGAAGCAGAATAGGGGATGACTAATTATATACTAGAGCAGGGATTGCTGTACTCTAGGGGTGTCTCGCAAGGGATGCTGAACAAGGGTGTCTCGCCGAGCAAGGGATACTGAACGAGGGTGAGGCCAGGCAGGTTTTGCTTTGTGTCGCTGCTTTATCTCCCAAGGGATATTGAGGGAGAATACCTAAATTGGGGACGGGGAGCCTGAGTTAGGAGTGGATGGTTCACTTTTTGGGCGCTTTTTGCATGTATTCATTATTTTTCTAGTTTCCTCCCTAGACCTCCATCAAATTTTAAAAACATCCATTAGATCCCCCTTCTAGATTAATTTGTACATCGTTCGTCAGGGAAAATTTTGACTCTTAAATGGCACGAAAGGTCTAAATATTGACGACGAAATGGGGCGAAAGGTCTTAAAATCGACTAACTAATGGGGCAAACATATTTAACATCTGAAAACTAGTGGGGCTATACATTAGGGAGAAGGGGGTCCAGAAAAGTTGCCCATCCCCCTTTAAGGTGAGGGGGTGAGCCTGCCAAAGAGTATCTCCCTTCCTCCCATGGTCATATTCTTGCTGGTGTGGCTCCTGGTGGTCTTGGGTGTATAAAGGGCCTTAGTAGTGAGGTTGGGCGGCTCTTGTGCCCTTGTGGTGCTGGTCTTACCTCCTTCATTACCGTGTCGTCCTTTTAACTTAATTCTAGCTACTATTAGACGATTTTATTCATTTTAAAAAGGGCCTCCAGCAATTAACAGGCTTCAAACTATCTCATTTAACCCTTTTTACTACCACAGAGCCTTCCTAAACTGCAAAAAAACATCTTAATATAGCTAGAATTAAATCAAGAAGACGTCACCGGTACAGAAGGGGTTAAGAAGTTTTCTCTCTTAGGCTCCACCCTTTTGTCAGGTGAGGTGGAAGGTGAGCTACCAGCTGTGCAATGCAGTTCTGTGGTAGGTGACACTCTGATGTCAGGAGCACTGTGATTGGCTGTGGCGGCAGGTGAGATAGAAAATGGGGTGGCTGGGGTTTGGGTAACTGCCTTGGAGTTGTGTTGTTGTCTTCTGTAATCTGGAGCATGGCTATGCTGTTAATTAAAGTACCAGCGACGTGTGTTGTATTTTATTCTAGCTGCATTTAGACAATATTATGCAGCTTAGGAAAGATCTGTGGTAGTTAAAGGGGTTGGTTAAGATAGTTTGAAGCCTTATTATTATAGCTAGAGGTTCTTACTAAGCTGAATAAAATTGTCTAATAGTTGCCAGAATATGATGACAAGGACGTCCCTGGTACTAAACGGGTTAAGGGGACATGGGCCGGTTAATTGGGCCACTTTCTCCTTCATGTTTAGCCCCATTAGTTTTCAGATGCTAAGATGTTTGTCCCATTAGTTAGTTGATTTTAAGACTTTTCACCCCATTTCTTTGTCAATATTTAGACCTTTCGTGCTATTTAGGTGTCGATGCTTTGGCGAACGATAGTGAGCCTGTAATGTTGGAAGAACCGGCCTGCGGCCGGGACATTTGTCTACCGAAAAATGTACAAATTAATTTAGAAGGGGGATCTAATGGATGTTTTTTTTTTTTAATTTGATGGAGGTCTAGGGAGGAAACTAGAAAGATAATAAATACATGCAAAAATCGCCCAAACAGTGAACCATCCCCCCTTAACCCGTCCAGCCCCGGCTAGTTTTGTAATGTTTGTTCACCAGAACCCGGCCAGTTTTCAAAAAATGGTTTTATTCCAGAAACAATAGCGAATGGGTTAGGAATGAAGGAAAAAACACGAAAAACCGCTCAAAAAGCTTAGAGAATGGTCCTACAGAGCCCCCGAAAACGTATTTTACAAGAGTAAAAAATTTAAGGCAATTACCCCAAAAAACTAGGTTATTGCGCGCTCACGCGCACGCACGTGGACTTTGAGAGTTTTCAACCATCGGCACGGTTGCGTGGGATACGTACACAGTTCCCATACAAATCTGAGCCCTCTTGAGTGGCTACACCTGAGGTTACGGTCGGCGCAATTAGGGTGATGCGCCAGGCGCGTCTCGGGGGCTGTGCGTTACATACATCGCCGACGCGTCAGGCGCGTCGCTGGGGCTGTACGGGTTAATGGCAGCTGTTGCTCTCTATGTTGGTGTTGGTGTGATGTTGCTAATAACACACATAACAAAGCCACTCCAACAGCCTCCTCTCTCTCCATCACCCCTTCTCCCTCTCTACACTCTTCAGAAAAGTAGGAAAAATAGAATGTAGATACGAGGAGCCGTTCTAAAGGCTTATCCCTCAATACCTTCACCTGACCTGTTGCTGGGGGTTTCTCTGCTCCTCTCTTTTAACTTTTTGGTATATCATATATTATTGAACTTATTTTTCAGTTATGATTCTATCTTGGTTATCATGTGTAAGTTTTCAAATAACAAAGGATTTTTTTTTTTTTTTATTGATTGGAGAAAATATCGCAATTGACCACTTGAGAGTTTCAGGCTATATGGAAGTTGGTGCCGTAAATATCGTATTAAACAGAAATACAATAATAAAATAGATGTCTAATGGATAAAACGTATGTCGAATTTAGTTGTATATATTTATAAATGTACTATAACATCATTTTAGTTGGTAATTCTGCTAAATATCAATGTAAAAAAACTCCAATTTTCTTATAGCCTGAAACTCGCAAGTGGTCAATTGAATAACTATATTTCCAATCCCTTGAGCAAAATAATGACAATAATGCAGTATATAATAATGACAATAATGCAGTATATTGTATATACTGCGAGTTTTGCATGTATTCATTATTTTTCTAGTTTCCTCCCTAAACCTCCATCAAATTAAAAAAAACAAAAAAAATCCATTAGATCGACCTTCTAGATTAATTTGTACATTTTTCGGTAGAAAAATGTCCCGGACAAAGGCCGGTTCTTCCAACATTACAGGCTCACTATCGTTCGCCAGGGAAAAAATCGACACCTAAATAGCACAAAAGGTCTAAATATTGACGTAGAAATGGGGCGAAAGGTCTTAAAATCGACTAACTAAAGGGGCAAACAAAATAACATCCGAAAACTAATGGGGCTAAACATGAGGGAAAAAAAGGGACCAGAAAAACGGCCATGTTCCCCTAATGTATGATATGTCTTTCTTTAAGGAGCTAGTGGTTGTTTTGTTGGTCTATATTATGGAGTTATTTACTATTTTTTTCAGTTTCTTCAGTAGACCTCCATCAAGCTTAAAAAAAGCTCCCTTGAACCCTTTTAAAGATATATTTGTACATTTTTCGGTAGAAAAATGTCCTGGTCCTAAAATTACAGGCTCGCTATCGCTCGCCAGGAAAAGATCTACACCTAAATAACACGAAAGGTCTTAATATTGACAAAGAAATGGGGCGGAAGGTCTCAAAATTGCCAAAATAATGGAACGAACGTCTTAAAATGTCAAAACAAAGATGCTAAACACGAGAGAGAAGGGGGTCCAGAAAAAGCGACTACCTCTCTCTTAATCAAGCTGTGCGTAGACTTAAAACAATAATTGATTGCACTAGACACAAGGATTAAGGGTGGGGGGGGGGGTAAACTTTTTGAACGATTTTTGCATGTATTCATTAGTTTTTCTAGTTTCCTCCCTAGACCTCCATCAAATTAAAAAAAAAAACGTCCATTAGATCCCCCTTCTAGATTAATTTGTACATTTTTTGGTAAAAAAATTGCCCGGCCAAAGGCCGGTTCTTCCAACATTATACTGTAGGCTCACTATCGTTTGTCAGGGAAACAATCGACACCTAAATAGCACGAAAGGTCTAAATATTGACGTAGACATTGGGCGAAAGGTCTTAAAATAGACTAACTAATGGGGCAAACATCTTAACATCTGAAAACTAATGGGAGAAAATGGTCCAGAAAACCGGCCCATCCCCCTTAAAGTATGTTTGCCTATCACCCTGCAGAACCTGAAGGAGCTGAGGCTACCCTGGGGTGTTGCCGTGTACGATGTGATAACGGCTGGACGGAACGATAACTTGACCCAGCCAGACTTCCCCCAGATCATAAGGAGGATTCGACAGGTAGGTTTTGATTTGGTTTGTCCGTATTTTATTATTATTATTTGTATTATAATTTTTATTGTTGCAGTATGTATTTGAAAATGCATTTTTTTTTTCTATGTGAATGAGGGAGACAGAATGAAGAACTGCCTGCAGCGAGTGCCTCCCCCAGAGTTGAAAGAGTGACAGGGCCAAAATCAAGGGACGTTCGAGTTAAAATGCCTGGACACACGGAGTTTGAAGCAATTTAAGTCATAGGAAGAGGGAAAGACTGATTCTGGGAGAGAGTTCCAGAGCTCAGCAGTAGGGTAGAAATAATCCGACAGTGGATCAGAAACTTATATTTTATTTAATGAACTCAAAAGGCAATTCATATTCCGTATAGTTAATGGGTCTCGGTCCGGGTCGAAATATGTTCGAACTAGAAGAAGCTGAATAACTACAATTGCACAGTATAAATTTTTCCTTTGAAACTGTCAATACCCATTACAATCTGTCTGTGTAGGCGCTATACAAAGATTGACTTACGGGAGCCCACCTCGCTTTTTTCTCTTTCTCTCACTCTCTCTTTGGCTTGTATCCATTCGGCCCCATCCAGCCTACTGTTTTAAGACGTTTAACCCCATCCAGGTGTCAATATTTTCCTTGCGAGCGGTAGCGAGCCAGCATATATATTTTTTTTGTTTTGACAGCAAGCTAAATTTGTACATTTTTTGATAGAAACATTTCTCCGGCAAAACCGGATTTCTCCATACAATGCTGGCTCGCTATCGCTCGCCAGGAAGAAATCAACACCTGGATGGGAATAAACGTCTTAAAACAGTTGGCTGAATGGGGCCGAATGGATACAAGCCAGGGAAAGAGAGAAAATGAGAGAAAGATAAAACGAAAAAACGGTGACCCCCCTTAACTCTACTTCAGTTTCAAGTCACAATAACTATGAAGTAAAAAGGAAAACTTTGCATTGGATAATGTACGTTATTATTCCTTCATTAATAGATATCATGCGTAATCCATACCATGCTTCGACGAGGTTATATCTATAAATTATTATAATAATGCATTTTCCTTTGATAACAGAATAGTTTTCAAATGGGCAGGTCTGTATACCCTTCTCCTAACTATTGGTCAAGCTATATGAGTCTAAGCACAACCCTAATTTCAAACCTGCATAGAATGCGGGTATCTTTACTGTATTGCCCTAATTGTTTACTTGAAGTCCGATTTCTCTGCTCCTTGATATACCTAGTTTATTTTGGCCAGGCCACGCCCTCCTCCTTATATACCCGCGTCTCATGCCAGACGGCTCGCCGATTGGTCGAGCCGGCTGGGTGAGCGTACAGGTAGCCACGCGGCAGCTTTGATTCTGTTGCTTCCCCTCTTTATGTTATATTTCACCTCAATAGTACCCCGGCAATGCATTTCCCACATTGTAAGTGGCTGACGAGAGTATGGGGCTGGTACAGTGGTAATAGGATGCTTTCTGCCGGGATATATAGTGCGGGAGGTAAATGGGAGCCAGTTAGAAGTTGGCCGATCTCCGTACTGTTTAATTTGAATGTCGGCAGGATCAAAGCAAGGCCGCTCATTGGGTGCCACTCGGGGGAGGTTTTGGTGATATTCTTGACACTCTTTTCTAGCATTTTCCTTAGCAAATGCTGATCAGTGATTGGTCCCCACTATTTGTACTTTACCATCCCCTTCTTTATAAAGGCGAGCTCCTGATCGCCACACCACCTTTCCAATATAACCCTTGTCTTCTGGTTACCAGTCAGTTCGTCACCATACTGTACCAGACAAGTGTGTAGTTGTTATGCCTGGGTTTGGTGAGGTAGTGCTGTGCGAGCCAAGAGAGTGACCTCTTGACGTTTGAGGAGCTCTTGTAGAGTCCATATGGATTCCATCCTCTGCCCTTTTCCACTCACAACCGCTATCAAGCGACGGAGCGTATACTCTGGGTTGCTGGAGAGAGGCACGTTACCTTCGGACTGACACCGATTATACCTGTGGGTGTCCTTTTTATATCAGGTTCTGGGTATCTGATTGGTGGATGACTAATATGGCCACTATGGGTAATCGTTTCAGGTTGTTTTTTATTTGTACAGCTCTCGCGAACTTCTCTAGGCTTGTCTTTCCTTTGGCTTTTGTATTCTTTTGCTATAGTTCCACAAGGTGAGTCGGTATGACTGTATTTAAAGGTATTTTTATTTATTTCTGTGCTCTTATGACTTGTTTGGGTGTTTATGATGCGATTTGTTTTTCATCTGATTTGATTGGCCAAGTTTCTGTGTGGAACTAAGCGAGTCTAAAAAATTGCGACCTAAGAATGTGTCAGGTGAGGTGTTAGATGTAGTGGTGAAAGATATTCCCAATGTCTATACGCCGGACTATTTTGTGTATGCTCCGTCACCGGCCTCATCTGTATTCTGACTGGTTCAAACTCGGTTTTAATGACAAGAAGTCTTTATCTAGCTTAACGCCGGAGTTGGATACTCAACCCATTCGGGACCAGTCAGGGAATCCGGTCTTACCAATTAGGACCGTCGGCTCAGGTCCGTAGCTCGACTGGGAATCTGAGGCCCAGAACTTTGCCAGCACCATTACTAGTAAGTCTACCCACCAAATCCCTTAGGAAAATAATTGTTGGTTCTCATTACCGGTAGCTCAGGTGGGAGGAGTATCTAAACCTGTGTTAGACTTTTTGAGTGCACCCAAACTTTCTTTATGTCAGTTGGCGGACCCTTTTTCTAGCCCTACACCTACTCAAATAAATAAGGACTTTTAGCTTCGGCAGAAAGCCTGGCGCCTTTTGTTTCAGTTCCTCGTCAGTCGTCAACTATCTGAATCTTTAGTACGCACGACTGAGGCGGTAACCGATTCCCAGGTGACCAAGGCCCTTTCTCTTACCAAGCGTCCTATGCTCCAAAACACCGTGAAGACCCTAGGTGATATCCGGGTGGATTTCTTGGAAGCCGTTCAGGCACGCCAAGATCTCAGGGTGTTCGTGGTGAAGAAGCTTCCGGAAGAGATTTGTTGTAGGTTCATTCTATCCCTCGTACTAACTACTACCTTGGTTTCTCAGGAAGCATGGCAGTCAGTATGTAGTTTGTTAGACTCTACCAAAGCGACTGCCTCCACGCCCAGGAAGGAGTCTACTTCTAAAGCTAACTATAGTCAGTCACCATAGTGGCCCCAAATTTTTCCAGTCATTCAAGACTCCATCCAAACCTGGCAACAGTAGGTTGGCATAAGGCAAAGGACAGAGTAAGAGACAAGGGAAGTGGTATAAAGGTTATTCTAAGGGAAAGTCAGGTCAGGAAGCGTGGCCCCCTCCCTCTAGCCAGTCTTCAGAAACTACCACTCCCCAGTAAAAAAACTGAGGGATCACTCGGCTCTCTCACTCCCAGGGCCCATGACGGGCGAGTTGGACACGAGTGTTGCTCTGCCAGACATGTCCAGTTGCATGACTGGGGAATTCCGGATGTGCTACCGGGCATGGCCTCGGCAAACTTGGGCAAGGAGAGTGGTACGTAAGGTCATAATTTGGCAGTTGCTCCGGCGGCCTCGTTTACGTCTACCCTCAGAGATAAACAATGATGTTTCATTAGAGGTGGAGTCACTTGTCAAGGAAATGATCGCCAAGTGTATCATTGTCCCGGTCAGTCCAACTCGTCAAGTTTACACGTCCAGATTATTCTTAGTGCCAAAAAGGGCCAGCGTTCAAATGAGGCCGGTTGTAGATTTGTCACAATTGAATCGCTACATTCACAACCCATCGTTCAGGATGCTGACTGTGAATCAGATCAGGTTAACACTTCCGCCGCAAGGTTGGATGTGTTTGTTAGACTTGACAGAAGCCTATTGGCATGTCCCAGTAAACAAATGGTTCCAAAGTTTCCTCGCTCTGAGGATCAGGAATCATACTTTTGTTTTACAAAGAATGCCTTTCGGCCTGAACCTGGCACCTCGGGTCTTTACCAAATTAGTCCGGCAGGCCCTGTTACCACTTTTACGGCAAGGGATCACGATCATGTGGTACTTAGACGACTGGCTAGTGGTAGCAGAGTCCGAGATATTATGCCTCCAACATGTCAACAAATCATTTGAAATCTCTCGGGTTCAAGGTCAACTTGGCAAAGTCGAATCTTGTCCCGACGTGGGTAATCCAGTGGGTGGGTCTGCTGTGGGACACATCACACTTGACTATCAGTCAGAATGTTGTTACGACCTGGCACTCGGGTACACAAGGGCTCTCAATCAGGACTCTAATACGGCTCGCTGCCACAACGGAAACACACGATCCCAACCCCTGAGTACTGCCAGCCGAACAAAAAACACCAATACCCTCCAGAGTTCAATCTGCTATAACGGGGTATACAAGAACTCGGTACTAGTGTTCAACAACAGACTAATAAAGAGACAGGAATTCTCTAGTCTGGTCAACAATCAAACAAAGAAGTAAGAAACAACAACACCAAAGAATAGTGTTGGCCGAAGCCGAAGTAATCCACCCTTGACTAAGAACTTAAGAAGTCCTCCACCCTCTACTTCGGATCGGCACTATTACGTTACGTTAATTAATAGTCCTTAAGCATCGAGCAAGGAATCTTCTGAAAAAAGTTAGATGCTTCTCGGATGCTCGTAAGAAGTACGTATCGGATTTTGAACAGTAATTCAATAAGAAAAAACACTGGCAATTTATTACTATTACAGGATTTAAATTGGCATAAGAATAATTAAAAGAATATGCAATAGTAAATGGCAAACATTAAAAAGAAGTACTCCGCAAATGCAACGGCAATAGCCTACTCGGATTGTGCTCGTGGGCCACTAATCACTAAAGTAGCCAAGCTTGCAACACATGAAATCAATAGTGCATAAACAATATCATACATAAGGAAAGCTTCAATACTATTCTGTATCTACTAATCGAGTAAAGTCTAGCTGGGGTACTGTGGGCAAAAGGTAGCAGTGACTGAGCAAAAACGGCTCGTAGCCTAGCGAAGTCCTCACAACTGTTTAAAGTATTACGTTAACACTAACAAGTGCACTTTGAGAAATCCAGATCCCTTGTATCTGGTTTTCTCCCGGCTCCTTGACAAAGTAAAAACAAGCTGTTAATAAAATACAGGGTGGTTAGGCTCTTGCCCTCACGCACTGTAAATTATTAACTCAACACAGTCAGCCGCGAAGACAACCTAGGCTTCACTGAACCGAAACGAGTATGCAGGTTTATCGCTTAACCACTGCATCAAACAACAACTCGTAACACAGAAAAGCCTTACCCCAGTCTAGCATTACCTAGACTAGCAGAAAACAGGAATAATAATAATAACACACAGGGAAATGCATAGACAAGTGCAACAAACATAAATCAATCCTATTCTAAGTTAACCCTTCCAAAATAGGCTATCTAATAGGCATATATCTCATGAGAACTCGAGCGATAATACGTTGGCTGACTAGCTCTGCACCAACGGGACCATGGAAGTTAAAAAGGGTAGGGAAAAGAGGAGATAAGAATGTAAGGTAGTAGAGAAAGTTCACATCAGTCAGAAGAATATATATAGTTAGCAAGGGAAATGAGAAGTCGCTCTGCCTAATGAGTTCTGATCAAAAAATGGCTAGACTTCCCTTTTTATACTCGGCCCTCTAGTGAGCCCAACGTGAACTACTAAGGACCGCCCACTGACAATCATTACGTAATTTCTCTCTCTCCTCTGGGATAGACAAAGGCTTTCCTAGCACTGAGGGGGGGGGAGGGGGGGGGGAGTGCTAGTGAGTTAGGCCCACCTCCCGCATGGCGCACCCACTGACCCCCAACTGTGGCTGCCGCTTCTCCCATCATTACAAATAAGTTTTACACACAATACTTATAACTAATGATATAAAATAGAACTCGTTGACTCAGATGAAAACAAAAAACATATTCATATTACTTATAGTACAACGGCTCACATGAACTAAGTTAGGAAACTCTACATAGACTACAGCCAAAGTTCCTGCCCTGACGATCCTAGCGAGAGTGGGGCATGACTAGGCGTTCTGTACAGCATGCTCACACTGGACATGCGTCACACCTCCCCCAAGATTTTACTTGCTCAACCCTGAGCTAAAATCTGACACAGAACCCCATCAAGCCCCTCACACCCAGCGACCCAGCGACCGCATGGCACTAAAACAAAGCTGAGTTTATCACCAAAACGCATCTTATTATTAACCAAAAATTCACATTTTATAACTCCTCCCAACAATAGCAAAAAGACACAATATCATGCTCCCAGAGCGAGCTTACAGCAGCTCAGCCGTTTGATAGTTTGTGGACTACTCAAACTCTATAGGCTATGACAAACTTATACGATTACCTATATCAAAAGAAAGAGTTTTTTATATGATTTTTATATTTTAATATGTTTTTCCCGGCTGCACTATAAGGGCAGCCTATTTTCCTCCACTCAAACCCACACACCTGTGATAGCCTACGACTGATCATCCACCCTTGATAAACAATCCGCGATCACATTGTCACATCCAGCAATATGACGGATGTCCAGGTTATACTCCTGCAACATCAAAGACCACCTGGTCAGTCTCATATTGTGATTGTGAAATTGATTCAGGAATCTCAAAGGGTGATGATCAGTGTAGATAACCACGACTGGGCCATAGGCTGGAACATACACCTCGAAGTGCCTGAGCGACAGCACAATCGCCAGTAATTCCTTTTCTATTGTAGAATAGTTCTTTTGTGCAGCATTGAACTTCTTAGAAAAGAAACTTACTGGGTGTTCCACACCTTCATTGTCTGTCTGTAGCAAGACGGCACCAGCCCCTACACCACTAGCATCTGTTGCCAGCTGAAAAGGCCTGTTAAAGTCTGGGGCCCTGAGTATCGGGTGAGTACATAGCAAATGTTTCACCAAAGTGAAAGCCTTTTCACACTCAGGTGCCCACAAAAACTTTTTGTCTTTAGATAACAAATCTGTGAGAGGTGCCAACACCGTTGAGTAACCTTTTATGAAGCGTCTGTAGTAGCCTATCATACCCAAGAATCTCATAATCTGCTTCTTGGTTGTTGGGTGCGGAAATTTATTGATAGCCTGTACCTTGTTCTGAGGAGGGCACACCTGTCCCCTTCCCACTACAAACCCAAGGTACTGCACAGTGGCTTTTACGAAGTCACACTTTGCCAAATTTACTACCAGACCTGCTTCACTAAGTTTCCGGAACAAGGTCTCAAGGTGCTCACAATGGCTCTCAAAGTCGTCATCATAAATGATTACATCGTCCAAATATACGGTGCAATTTGGAATGTCCTTTACAATTTCATTCATCAGGTTCTGAAACGTTGCTGGTGCATTCTTAAGCCCGTAAGGCATAACATTGCACCGGTAGGTACTCCCGTCCACAACAAAACCACATACCTCTTTAGCACGCTCGGACAAAGGTACTTGCCAGTAACCTTTTACTAAATCTACTTTAGACAAAAAACGAGCATTACCAATTTTGTCAACACTATCATCAACCCGAGGAAGAGGATATGGGTTAGTTGGAGTCAAACCGTTTAACCTACGGAAATCAATACAAAAGCGTACCTTGCCATCTGGCTTAGGCTGCAGTGTTACAGGGGAAGTCCACTTAACTGTGCCTTTCTCTATCAACCCTCTACCGAGCATATACTCCAACTCATCCCTCAGAGCTGGTAGTTTTTATGGGGGGCACACGGTACGGGATTGACTTAAAGGGTAGATGGTCCCCCACGTCAACATCATGCATAGCCTGAGTAGTGAGGCCTGGGTGTTCAGCAAATACAGTGGGGTATGAACCGAACAACTGACGGATAGCATCAAACTGCGGCTCAGGCAAATGAGCTATAGCCTCGTCAGCCCTTAGGCTCGAGTTCCCCGCCCACTGATCCGCTGAAACATGTTGATCCCAGCTATCCTCCTCTGAAGCTTGACTGTCCCCCTCTCCTTCTCCACCACGGCCGCAACAAGCCAACACAGGGACAGTGAGAGGCTCAGAGGGGCGCCTCACATACTCTTTAATAAGGTTCACGTGACATAACTGGTTCTTTTTCCTCCTGTCTGGAGTGGCAACAAGGTAATCTAAGTCTGAAATTTTTTCTACAATTTTATAAGGTCCAGTGTACTTCGCAGAGAGGGGGTTACCAACCAAAGGCAACAAAATTAATACCTCTTGTCCTACAGTGAACTTCCGGAGCCTCACTTTGCGATCATACCTGTCCTTCATCAAAGCTTGTGATTCTGTCAAATTTCTACCTGCCATCTCCAGACTCTTAAGCATGCGCTCACGGCTTTCAAGCACATACTTTAATAATGGACAAGGCTGCACAGTCCCCTCCCAAATTTCTTTCAGCATGTTAAGGGGGGCCCCTGACACGGTGTCCAAAAATCAGCTCGTTTGGACTAAATCCCAGGCTCTCACCAGGTACCTCCCGAGCAGCAAACAGCACATAAGGCAATCCAAGATCCCAATCCATACCGTTGTCAGCACAATAACACCTGAGCATGCTTTTAAGTGTAGCATGCCACCGCTCAAGCACCCCTTGACTCTCAGGGTGATACGCTGACGATACTACTGCTCGTATCCCATGCTGTTGCATTGTTTGCTTGAACATGTTGGAGGTGAAATTAGATCCCTGATCAGACTGAATCTCCTCCGGGTACCCGTACCTTGAGAAGTACCACAACAAGTTACTGACTACCGTCTTAGCCATTCCATTTTTCATAGGGTATGCATCGGGGTATCTAGTGGCAACATCCATTATGGTTAACAAAAATTTATTTCCCGCCTTAGTGGGAGGGAGTGGACCAACCATGTCAACAATAATTTTACTAAAGGGTGGCCCAATCACAGGAATAGGGTGTAACGGAGCCTTAGGAATAACTTGGTTCGGTTTCCCGACACGTTGACAAATATCACAGGAGTTTATCCATGACTGCACATGAGACTTCATCCCCGGCCACCAAAACAATTTCCCCAAAGCCGCCACCGTTTTTCTCACCCCTAGATGTCCTGCCAGTGGTGTGTCATGCGCCAACCTCAGTAGGCTATCCCTGCACTCCCGTGGCACCACCAACTGGTCCACTACTCCGGACCCCTTTTGCCAACTACGTTTAGGGTCTTGAAAACGCCTATAAAGGATGCCTTCTAAATAAAAAAATCTCCTGGCTGTGCATCGCCGTCCTCGTCGAGCTCTACAGCTCCATTAGCACACGTTTGGAGCTCAGGGTCCTCTAGTTGCAACCGACTTATATCTGAGGGTGCCAAGCGATCTAACTGCTCCCGGAGCAATGCATGACCTTCCCCGATACTGGGCTGCTCCCTCTGTCTCTCTCGATGTACATAACGTTGCTGTCGTGGAGACTCGTCATGCCCAGCCTCGTCACTCTCGATGACAGGCCCAGGGGCTACTCCAGAATTAAGTAATGGTGCTAATACTGAATCACCCAGGAGAGCCGCCGAGTCAAAACTCTTAAAACCAACTCCAGCTTTAGCCTCCTCCTGTTGATCGTTCCTCCGCTGGTCTGAAGGCGGAGGACTAGGCTGTGACACTTTAGCTGCCCGAGCTCGGGTGACAACACACGCCATGGGTTGTGTCTGGCACCGCTCGACCCACTCTTGCTCTTCCCTACTCACGTCGGCCGGCCTCTCGGCAACGACTAAGGGTAGAACCTCGGAAGCGGGCATTGCAAAGTCGTTGCCGAGAAGAAGGTCGACGCCCTCCACTGGCAGTTTCTCCACAATCCCGACATCCAATTCACGTGCCACACCATCCACCTCCAACTCCAACCGCACCAGCGGGTATGACCGAGTTGCATTAATACCCTGCACCACTACCACCCGAGCCGCGTTTATAGGGTAGCCAGTCAAGTTTTTCATCAGAGTCTGGGAAGCACCTGTATCACGCAAGACCTCTACTCCATGCTTGCGCCCCGCCCACATCACGCAACCCCGCCCTCTATGGTCGCAAAAAACATCCTGAGCAGGGTTCGAGCCTCCCAGGTGCTTCTGCATTGGCTGTGCCTCAGCCTCTGACGAACTGCCCCAGGCAAACTCAGATGACTTCGGAGACACACCAATGTTGCAGGCCAAAGACACAGCTGCTGTAGGTGGTTTGCTAGGACAGACTCTTGCAAAGTGCCCCTTTTTATGACAATGATAACACTCCACCTCCCCTTTGGGCTTCCCTTGGTACTGGGAAGGGCCCGGCCCCTTCTTAAATGGGACGGTGCTAGTCTTGTGGTCAGTCTTGGTATCATGGCTCTTGTACTTGTTTGCATAAGGTATATCACTAACTCGGGGGGGTGGGGCGTCACGCCCCTTGTTACCTGCCTCACTACGCTGGGCAGACCCGCACCCACGAATTAGTGATAGCCGGAGGTCAGCCATCTCAGCTGCCTCCTGTAGAGTTTTTGGGTTCTTTTCTTTAATAGTTAAAGTCATTTCTGCACCAGTACACTTATAAAACTGCTCGAGCAGAAACAGCCTCAGTCAACTGTTCGGGCCGTCTCAGCTTTCTCAGAACGTGTCCAGTTTTTAAGTGCATCTTTTAAGTCCCGGGCATGTTCAAGAAAGGTCACCTCCCTAGTCTTTGTAACACCCCGAAACTTCAATCGATATGTTTCCGGTTGCAACTCGTATGCCCGTAGGACAGCTCTCTTCAATTCTGGGTAGTCAATGCAAGACTCTAAAGGCAGTGCATCATAAGCCTTCAGACCCTTACCCGTAAGTCTTGAGGAGACTAGAGCTGCCCACTTCTCTTCAGGCCAATTATGCTCCCTACATTTCTTCTCAAAACGATTAAAAAATTCTGTGACTTCAGTTTCACTAAATACCGGCACCAATTTGACTAATTGGGCCAAGGACTGTTCTCTTACTTGGCCCTCACGGCCCATCCAAGTCCCTGTCGACTCTGCACGAGACTTATCTAAATCTAATTTAGCACAATATTTCTCCGAGTCGTACTTAAGCTCAGCCTCATGCCTCCTAACCTCAATCTCATGCCTCCTCGTCTCATCCTCCTGCCTCCTGGTCTCATTTTCATGCCTCCTGGTCTCATCCTCCTGCTTCCTAGCCTCAATCTTAGCAAGCTCAAGTCTAAATACCATATCTGGAGACAGACAGGAAGAGGGAGCTGCCACTACTGAAGGAGGGGGGGCAAAAACTGGGGAACCACCATGTGCACCACCCGAGGGCACTCCAATCTGCCAATTCTCATCCCTCTGTGGGAGAGTGCTAACCTCCGGTAACTGAGTGGACGGCACTGTGGGAGTCGAGTGAGAGGGGATCTGGGGAGGAACCCCCCCAAACGCCCTCTCCTCCGAAACCCCATGTCGCCCACGCAACACCCAGGAAATCAGCTCCCCCTTGGACATCCCTACTACATTGGAAATTCCCAAAACCTTGGCTATCAGGTGCAAGCCACAAACATCCACCCCAGTCAGCCTCTCCTCCGTCACGTGGTACCGCTTACTCACAAAAACTCTAGCATCCTCCTCACTGGTTACTAACGGCACACCTTCAAATGGCATCTCTCGCTCATCGTCAGTGCTAATGCACGACATACTGAAGTCCACAAAAAATTCTCGAGACAAAAGTGTTTAACTTCCTATGCAAGCACTAATTACTAAATTAACTGGAGTCTCTTAAATGCTTTACTAATTGCCATACAAAAACAAATATTCTTCAATATGCACGCTAAAATACAAACAAACAAATGTTGTACAACTCTGCAAAAATTTATACTGTTCACAAAATCCTAAGCAAGGTCGCCATTTGTTACGACCTGGCACTCGGGTACACAAGGGCTCTCAATCAGGACTCTAATACGGCTCGCTGCCACAACGGAAACACACGATCCCAACCCCTGAGTACTGCCAGCCGAACAAAAAACACCAATACCCTCCAGAGTTCAATCTGCTATAACGGGGTATACAAGAACTCGGTACTAGTGTTCAACAACAGACTAATAAAGAGACAGGAATTCTCTAGTCTGGTCAACAATCAAACAAAGAAGTAAGAAACAACAACACCAAAGAATAGTGTTGGCCGAAGCCGAAGTAATCCACCCTTGACTAAGAACTTAAGAAGTCCTCCACCCTCTACTTCGGATCGGCACTATTACGTTACGTTAATTAATAGTCCTTAAGCATCGAGCAAGGAATCTTCTGAAAAAAGTTAGATGCTTCTCGGATGCTCGTAAGAAGTACGTATCGGATTTTGAACAGTAATTCAATAAGAAAAACACTGGCAATTAAATACTATTACAGGTTTAAATTGGCATAAGAATAATTAAAAGAATATGCAATAGTAAATGGCAAACATTAAAAAGAAGTACTCCGCAAATGCAACGGCAATAGCCTACTCGGATTGTGCTCGTGGGCCACTAATCACTAAAGTAGCCAAGCTTGCAACACATGAAATCAATAGTGCATAAACAATATCATACATAAGGAAAGCTTCAATACTATTCTGTATCTACTAATCGAGTAAAGTCTAGCTGGGGTACTGTGGGCAAAAGGTAGCAGTGACTGAGCAAAAACGGCTCGTAGCCTAGCGAAGTCCTCACAACTGTTTAAAGTATTACGTTAACACTAACAAGTGCACTTTGAGAAATCCAGATCCCTTGTATCTGGTTTTCTCCCGGCTCCTTGACAAAGTAAAAACAAGCTGTTAATAAAATACAGGGTGGTTAGGCTCTTGCCCTCACGCACTGTAAATTATTAACTCAACACAGTCAGCCGCGAAGACAACCTAGGCTTCACTGAACCGAAACGAGTATGCAGGTTTATCGCTTAACCACTGCATCAAACAACAACTCGTAACACAGAAAAGCCTTACCCCAGTCTAGCATTACCTAGACTAGCAGAAACCAGGAATAATAATAATAACACACAGGGAAATGCATAGACAAGTGCAACAAACATAAATCAATCCTATTCTAAGTTAACCCTTCCAAAATAGGCTATCTAATAGGCATGTATCTCATGAGAACTCAAGCGATAATACGTTGGCTGACTAGCTCTGCACCAACGGGACCATGGAAGTTAAAAAGGGTAGGGAAAAGAGGAGATAAGAATGTAAGGTAGTAGAGAAAGTTCACATCAGTCAGAAGAATATATATAGTTAGCAAGGGAAATGAGAAGTCGCTCTGCCTAATGAGTTCTGATCAAAAAATGGCTAGACTTCCCTTTTTATACTCGGCCCTCTAGTGAGCCCAACGTGAACTACTAAGGACCGCCCACTGACAATCATTACGTAATTTCTCTCTCTCCTCTGGGATAGACAAAGGCTTTCCTAGCACTGAGGGGAGGGGGGAGGGGGGGGGGAGTGCTAGTGAGTTAGGCCCACCTCCCGCATGGCGCACCCACTGACCCCCAACTGTGGCTGCCGCTTCTCCCATCATTACAAATAAGTTTTACACACAATACTTATAACTAATGATATAAAATAGAACTCGTTGACTCAGATGAAAACAAAATACATATTCATATTACTTATAGTACAACGGCTCACATGAACTAAGTTAGGAAACTCTACATAGACTACAGCCAAAGTTCCTGCCCTGACGATCCTAGCGAGAGTGGGGCATGACTAGGCGTTCTGTACAGCATGCTCACACTGGACATGCGTCACAGTGTAAATTGGTTGGTTAATTTGTCGTGAACGGCTTGATCATAAGAATTTAGCCATTTGGCTTTGTAAATATCTCGTAACTAACACAAGTTGGAAGAGAAACTCACTTTCAACTTTTGAGGGGTAAGTCGGAAGCCAGTGAGATCAAAGAACGGCTCTTTAATGGCTGATAATTGATTGTGTAGTGTGTTAATTGACAGTTGTTTGTCTACAAAAGAGTAATTGAAGTACTTTAAAAATAAACTGACCGAAGCCATGTGTTGGACAGACTACAATCTACGTGGTAAATTGTTTCCAATGTAATTCATACTGTCTAATAGTGGAAGGCATAAACTGTTTGGTTAACTTGTCGTGAACAGCTTAATCATAAGAGCTGCGCCATTTGACTTTGAAAATATCCATAAAGCTAAATGTAGACATGTCTGCAGGTTGCCAATCTGGTCTAAGTGGAAACAAGACGTTGGAAATGGTATTGGAATGGGACATTCGAGAGACAGATGAATGAACTACACATGTGTGGACCAGACTGGTGTTATAAGGCACCCTTGACCCTGAATTACGTGGATATGTTGCAAAACTTTGGACATTCGTGTATGTCCGGAGGGGGAAAGAGGTATATCGATAACCACTTGTTCCAAACCTCTGAGAACGCATCTGTTCCGCTCGCTTGGACCTCATGCCAGCAGGTCCGAAGCAGGAGGAGTTTTGTCGATTGGTGTGAATTAAAGAGATTTACCTGTGGATGGATTGGCTTTATCAAGTTGTTGAATGCCGTCTGAGTGATTGTCTATTCGACTAGAGTACCCTTCCCTCGAGATAAGGTGCCCGCCTACAGATTCGCCTTGCATGGTGGTAAACTGCTTGAATTGTGATATGGTAATGAAGAGTAAGGAAAAATATTGTCTCCGACAATCTCAGGAGCGTGTGAGATTTCGTTGAACCCTGCCTGTTAATACAGGACATGGCTGATGTGTTATCCATGTGAAAGGCTATTACTGTACTCTGTGTTGGAGTGAAAGGGCATGATTTTTTAGGAAAAATAGAGGGACAACTAGTTCCTTTGTATTTAAGTGATAGAGATTGTGTGACGACTCCCGGCGTTAGCAGAATGGTTGCGTGGGGCATTGCAGCTCGCTAGCGCTCGCCAGGATGGGGGGATAGGCTACAGTTGTCCTAGAATGATCTGCTTTATTTCATTAGTGTCGTGTTGCCACAGACAGTCTAGAAATGGTCTTTGCTTTGGTCTGTGACCGCGCCTTATATTTTATATTCGCTATAATATAAATGTTGCTTGTGTGGGAGGCGAGCGAGAGAGTGTGAGGGAGTACACCGGGCAGCGAGGTGAGCTATGACGCGGCTCGCTTGGGTGCTGACGGCGTTGGCGGCCGGGTGGTCAACTAGTCCCTTCCCGTCGCTGCCTCGTGTTCTTTACCAGCTCAGAGCTTGCCTGACACGCGTATCGCCTACATCCTTTGCAATTCTGTCCCCCATACTCGCTACTTTGCATACTATTTCTCTCTCGACTTCTCCTTTCTCATTCTCTAATCTTTATTAAACTCAACATCCCTTCTGGTTTCAGCATAGACGTTCACCGTCGACCAGTCGTATTGTACGCGAAGCTCTCAGATATTTCCATGTATTAGGTTAAGGAGGTATTATGCTTTATTGAGGTTTAGAGAGACGGACTTTTCCGTATGTGTCCTCTCTCGGGAAGGTTGTAGACCGGTATATGTCTCCCTTGCAAGGTGTTGAGTGATTCTTCTCGGTTATCTAAAGCTAGACTAGGGGTAAGGTTACTGTGTCGTTGTCTCCGATGTGTGCAGTGTTAGCTAAGCTCTGCACGACATCGACAGGTACTGTGGGAGCCTAAGTTGTCTTCGGGTTGGTTTACTTTGTGAGCACAGCGCTGTGGTGTGAGAGGGCCATAGCCTATCCCTCACAACATAGTGCTGCCTCTTTGTGTTGACTTCTGAGGGATCGCCAGGATAGAGCTAGGTACTAGAGACCTAGATTTATCAAGAGAGCATCCCCGTCATATAACGTAATCTTCATTATACCACCCTTGGACAACGTTAGGCTACGAGCCGCATGCTCGCCCATTGTTGCCCTGCCTTGATACCCCAGCTAGACTTTATTAACTGAGCAGACACTGGATAGAGATAAGCCCCATTATTATATGTATGCAGCATTATTATTCACTGCACTTTTGAGCCGAGGTTGTTGTTGAGTTGCACAACCCGAGTAGGCTGTGTTGTGTCACGAAGCATTTCTTTAGTTGTCGAGCATTACTACCTTTGCGCAGTCTTTATTATTCGCCTGCCTATTATTACTATATGTCCTAGCATTTATTGTGACCCGTATTCTGCATTATAATTGTTCAAGATTCTTTACGAACATCTTCCCAGCATCAGACTTATTTCAGAAGTTTCCAGTTGATGTTGCAGGACTAGCATTGCACTTTCTTTAATACAGGAGTGCCAGTTATTTGAGTATCTACCGTAACGTTAATTAATCACGTTAACTATCTTTTCTTTGTGTAACATAATCGAGTAATCTTTTACTGTTTGAGAATAGGCTGTTTCATTGAGCGTCAGCCTAGTGTGTGTGCACCAGTTACCGAGTCATAGGATACCTCGTTGTCCAGGCACGACTCAGGGCGGTAATGGTGTTTTGTTTTCCAGTGTTTAAAGCAGGGGTTGGATCTAGTGTTACCGTTGTTGCTTTTTGCCATTATCTAGTCCAATGTTGAAGAGCCCTGTGTCTTTGAGAACCTGGATCGTAACAATTGAGAGAGGTCTAGCGACTTTTGGGTCTGGCGACCGTCGGATGATTGGTAACTCCAGCTCTGGGCTCCCGCTGTGTCCAAGACGACCCCCACTGATGGTGGAGGTTCTGACCAGAAGGCTGTCGAGGAAGGGGTCTCAGGTCTTATCCAGAAGCCTAGAAGTCTGATGATACATTTAAGGAATGTAATTAGGGTATGAGGTTGATTGACTCGGAAAAGCTCTGTTGTCCAGCCCGATGTAAGGATTCAGGCGAAGTTTGTCCAACGGAACGGGTAGCTGAAGCCAATGTATTGACCCTATTAACGACTCCCACAGTCGTTTGGTAATTGTTTTTTGCATGTAATGTCTTGCCTACTTGTAGTAGTCAAGCATTTGATGTTGTGTGATAGGGTCTCCCAACGGAGGTATACCCAGAGTTCCCACTATACTATCAGATGTTGGGCTGTGATATTTGTTGTATTATTATCATCTCGAAAAAGTGGTTTACAATAAACTTGAGGATTGATAATTCTATGACTGGTCTGAACTGTAGGCTATCTCGTTTTGGTACTAGAAATAAGTGAGACAGAAAACTTTTGATGTAGGAATTCCTCGAATTCCTCGAATTCCTCGAATTCCTCACTGAAGCATCGCTTTTATGAGTGTTGGCACATTTACTGGTATGAGACGTTGTATACGTACTTACGAAGGAACGGTCGTCTCTACCAGTCCCAAAACAGACCATTCTTTATTAAATGTCTGGCCCAAGTTCCTTTTGGTCATGCTGTGTAACTGGCCTGGAAAGAACCGGTTGTGCCTGGAGATATAATGTGATGCAAGGCTAAGATGAACTAAGTTAGTTCCTTGAACCGGTATGTGCTCTTGGAATGTCAGACTGTTGTTGTTGGTGTCCGAGTCTGTCTAATTTGTTGTCTGTGGATGAAATAACCAGTCTGCCCCGACTACTGTGGCCTGTTGAGTGTCGTTGAGATCTGAATCTAATAAAGTTAACACGAGAGAACTTTAGAGACGGTTATAAAAACTAGTGCTGATACTTCAGACCAAGTATTTGTGGGTGTTAATCTGTTAGAATAGATGGAGAGATCAAGATTCTAGTCTTGATGTCTTTGGGCAGAGTTTTTTAGATAGAAAGATACGGAGGTCTTGACGTGCTTTGGACATCATGAAAAGGGCTGTTCTGACATCTACTGTCAGAAGAGTGTTGCAAAGATAGACTTCTCTTATGTGTGATAATGTTGCCCTAGAGTATGTATCATTGATAGAGTCTGCCACTCCTCATTAGTGTGAGTGAGTTGTCTGTAAAACAAAAGGGCTGTTTATCTGAGAGTGTAAAGTCATTCCCCAACCTTTTGTTCCTAAGAAATATCCTCGTCAATTATGAGGACACGGAGTCAAGGATCTGACTCAGCCAAATTGCCAGAATAACCCTGTGTGGTTAAGAGGTGCCGTGGAAAGTTATTCTGTAATAAAGGATAGATAAACTTATCTACCTGGAGAATTCTGGTAAGTGAATGTGGAATTCCGGCGAAGTAGGCAATGAGTAGTTATCTAAGAGACCCCCTTCCTCAGCCTACTTCCTCTGCAACCCGGACTCGTAGAGAACGCGGGGAACTCCTACTGACCGGAGGTGTCATTATAAGAGCTCCGGACTAAGTGCTAGCCGACCCAAAGTGGGACCGGAACAACCAGTTGTGCAAAGGTAAGATAGCAATTGAATGTATCGGTTCTGTCTGTTTTTTTAAAACAGACCTTAGTCGAACAATTTATTAAAAGGAATGGCTGGTGCTAGGGATACCCAGAACTCTAGCATGTTGTGCTGAGGCGTAAGGAAAACAAGCTAATGAATCATTACTATACTGGTTAAGTATACCCTAAAGAAGTGTCCTCTGTTATAGTGGGGACTTGAAGAAATATTACTTGGAAATTGCCAGATGGAAAATTAATTCCAAGTGTTGTCCTTCTTTGTAGTATGAGGACTCGGGGTAAAGAAATTACTCGGTAATGACTGACGGAATAACTCTGTGTTGTTTAATAGGTGCGGGGGTAAAATTTACTAAGCACCTAATAGTCCTCTCGGACTGGTATGGAGGACTCAAGATTCGAACGGAAATAGAGTGAACAAAATCTATTCCGTAATAAATTATAGAGAAAAATATCTATTGGAGAACTCTAGTGTAAGACTTGTGGAACTCCGGCAGAGAAGGCAATGTTATAAATATCTAAGAGGTCTCCTCTCTCAGCCTACTCTGCTAAAACCCAGACTCAGAGAGAATGTGGTGATCTCCTAGTGATCGGAGATATGTAAAAGAGCCCCTGACCCAGACACTCGCCGACCCAAAGTGGGACCGGAGGGAGGTTTAATTAATCATTGACCAACTCGAGAGTTGGTCCGGAGCCTAAAATATAAAATCTTTATTGCTGAGTTGAGTAGTCAAGCGTTAGCCTTGAATGATACTGATTAAGCATAGTACTGTATCCTTATTGAAGGAGTGATAACCTGGGAATCATTGTGAATCAAAATATTGATCTACTAATAGTAGGTTAAAACAGTAAAATCTGTGTAAAAACGAATGGATGAGAACCAACCGGTTAATCGTGTCCATGTATATACAGTAAACCCTCGCCATCTCGGACCTTTAGAGGTCGGAAACCCGTACTAGCCGGACTGGCTACGGCCTCTCGGACATGTACAGTAGGGTCCCGCATAGAACGTGTTCACATAGAACGTTTCCCCTATAGAGCGAACAACCAAAAATATTATTCCAAAATGTTCGTTAAGAACGAATGTGTTCTGTTGAAACGATTCCACTTCTAAAGTAGGGCAAATCCGGGGAGTTCTCTATTAGAGCGCCCTATTATCATGCAGGGCGCCTGACTCGTGACAAATATTTATATACATACTTATAAATGCATATAAATACTTGTAAATACATATTATGAGGAGATTACTTACCACACACTTTATTTGAAATCATTATCATTATAGCCTAGCCTAACTAGTCGTCCATTTCCGCCGCTTTCGGCCGACAAGGTAGGTAGCTTGACTGGCCAATGTTCTGTTTTCATGGTCCCAAGCATTCAATTGTTTCATCATTACCACCAGGCCCACCCTCATTAACACTGAATGCACTAAAACCCTAATAAATGTGAGATACAACATTTGGGCAGAACAAATCTTGTAAACAGGTGGTTATTCAACACAATGGAGGTTCGGTCTTCTCCTTCTTGCGCAAGTGAAGTCGGATTCACTCGGATTTCGTATCCAAGCAACAAACACCTTGACGTGGCAGATTCATGGAGTTCAGTTTACTTGTTTGTTTGTTTTTGTATATGTTTTCTAGTTCGATATCGAGTCTCATTATTTTTGCTCTCTTTTTTCGGGTTTTGACTGGAATATTTTGTTGTGAACATGGAATTAGGGAATGTTTGGGTAGGCTATTGTACGTACGGAAGGATCGACCAATATAGATTTTTTTTCCCATAGGTTATGTGTTTCACATATAGCGATTTCAAATAGAACGACCTCGTTTATCGACCAATTTCTCGTTCTATGTGGGACCCTACTGTACTTCCGTATTTCGGACATTTCCGTCATCGTTCCGACAGTGTCCGACGTTGTCGGATGACGCCCTCACGTCACCGGGCAATAAGGGTGAATATCCGACAAACAGAAGGGACGTCCGACGCCATCTACATCCGGGGCATATTTTCGTTGGGTGAACTATTAGTTATATGGGATTAATTAGGTTAGGTCCGAACCATCAGGCATATACTGTACCCCTATAATGTTCGTAAACACCAAATAAGTCATAATAAATTGTTATAATTAATAAATTATATACAGTAAACCCCCGCTAACTATAAGGGTCGTATTTGTCATTAATATGATCAATTTCACATGAACAAAAAAAAAAAAAAAAAAATCCCCACACTGTAGGCCTAATCCCTCCCCTCCCTGTCCCAAGTCTCAACTCCGACCCCGTTACTGTGATGATGTTGATAAGCCTATCTTATTTATTATTTACCTATGTGCTGGAAGGATATTATATTTTTAAATTCCATCACATTAGAAATTATTCAACGATTACAAAAAGTCCAAATAAGACATTGGGAGGTTTGACGTACCTCCCAACCTACCAAATACGAAAACCTACTATTTGGTAGTAGTCTTGGAAAATCCAACGTCAAGGCTATTAACCTAATTGCAATGACGACTTGTCTATTTTGACTGCAATGTCGTCATTCCAACCGCGGTTAAAAAAGAAAACGTCTAGAGTCTACTCCTTATCTTGCTCTAGGAGACGTTGTACATTAACCAAAACTACCACCGAAGGTGAAAAAAGCATAGAAGAGAAGAAAAAGGGGTTTACCTTAGTTACCGCTTAAGGCCCATCCCGTGTTCCGTCATGTGCAGATCCTTGTCGAACGTGCGCATGAGCGACTCTCTCTTGTTATCACATCTCACGTCAGCAGAAGAACGCGGAGGGGCAGGGGTCCGGCGTGAGGGAGGGTATTATGTACGTTGGATTTTCCAAGACTACTACCAAATAGTAGGTTTTCCTATTTGGTAGGTTGGGAGGTACGTCAAACCTCCCAATTTGTTAGTAGTCTTGGCAAATCCAACGTCAAGGCTGCGTAACAAATAGGAGGTCATCCAAGCCCAACATACCAAAAAAAACAATGCATAAAACAAAATTATGAATGACAAAGAAACACAATTTAAACAAGAGAGTTTAACCCTCCTGGCCCGGGCAGGCTCTCCTAATGACGGAGCTCGTATCCGGGCGATCTGGTCGAATATCAACAAAAGTAAACTAAGGCTAATCTCGCTTAATATATGATCTACATTAATCAAACATATATAGAAATGAGCGCCTTACCTTCCTGCGTAGAATGGCGTTGAGTAGAGCTCTCTAGCTCAACTGGTTCCGGAGTGATGGTGATGGAAGTGGAGGTAACTTTTTCCGCGCATTTACCTCGGCGCGTCCGAACACTCAACCGCGGCCCCGGCTACGACGCCCAGTTGCACTCGTCGCTCCACCCGCAATTATGCCAGGATGCGATTTGATAGTGTTTTATTGGTTATTCTGTCATTTATTAGTTATTATGTTATTTTCACTCAATAAAGTTATTTATATGAACTTATTTGTGTCTGTCACTTATTACTTCGTTTTATTATTATTATTATGATTATTAGTGTCACTTTCACTGGACTTTGATAATTGGTAGTGTCATTTCCCCTTTTATGTATTGTTAGGTAAGCTAATAATATATATAGTGTCACTGTCACTTATTCATATTGTTTTGAAGGCACTTATTATTACTTGTGTGTGTCTCTTTCACTTATACTTAGTTTTATTATTATTATACTGTCACTTTGACTGGCCTAGGCTTATTGAGTGTCATTTTCACTTATTTATTGTTAGAAATATATATTTTAGTGTCACTTTCACTTGTTCATATTGTTATTGAAGGAACTTATTATTACTTATGTGTCCTTTTCACTTATACTTAGTTATATTATTATTCTTAGCCTACATTTGAGTGTCACTTTCACTGTTGTCACTTCCACTTCAAAAGTTTGTTAGAGTGTGGAAGTCGTTGAAGCAGGTGCCAGCACACAGTCCAACTTGACACTCGAGGCATTCCCAAGTGGTTTTTGTGGGTTTGCGGGGTCTGCGAGTTGTGTGGCTGCACACATGGCACCTCTTCTGACTCCTAACATTACTACCTGGTGCTTTGAAAGGAAGGGCGCTGAGCTGGTGCTTCCTGAAGAATTCAGCACACCCCGTTCTGTCAAGGTGGCCTGGTCCTTGTATTGGCCTGCCTGGTGTACCCGCATGTTTAGCCAGGAGCTCAAGTAGCACCTGCTTGTGGAACTTCCGCAGGGACTTGTACTTCTTGGCTCCTGGAGTCCTCAGACGGTAGATGTTGTAGGCATTGAGGATCGACATATCTACCGTATGCAGGATAAACTTCTTGTACCACTTGCAAGATGTTCGCAGGCAGTCGATGAAACCCCACTGCATGTCGGACTTGTCAACGAGGCGCATGTTGATGTTATAATCCAGGACAGCAGCTGGTTTTTGGACGGGGTTCTTGGTTGTTCGGTCCACCTTCCCTGTGGCAACCATCTGGGCCTTGTGGCATGTGGTGAGGAGGTTGACCTTGCGCTGGTCATGCCAGTGGATGGAGAGGATGGGGCCACTCTTCTTGTGGAAGATGTCAGCCTTCTTCGTCTTGGTTGGGTAGCCTGGCATGCCCTTCCTTTTGCCCTTGACTGTGCCGACAGTTCCGGTCTTGCGGTCATGGAGGTACTTGGTCAGGAGAGGCGACGTGTAATAATTATCTGTGTAGAGGATGTGGTTATTATTGAAGTGCCTCTCCATCATCTTCTTCACTACAGCACCACCAAAACCAATGAGAGGGTCAGTCACAACTTCTCCAGCCTTGCCGCTGTAGACTATAAAGTCCAGCACATACCCCGTCAAGCAGTCGCAGAGGACGAAGAGCTTGATGCCGAAGCGGTGTCTCTTGGACGGGATATACTGTCGGAAGTGCAACCTACCACGGAACAGGACCAGAGACTCGTCGAGGCACATCTTCTGGAAAGGAATCAGGTATGTGGTGAACCGATGACGTATCATGTCATACAGCTTCCTGATCTTCCATAATGAGTCGGGAAGGTGGACTGCCATGTTGTTTGTCAGGTGGAGATAGGAGAGGATGTCGAAGTACCTGTCCCTGGACATGTATTTGCCAAATGATGGAGTCGTTATGATTTCGCCAGTGATCCAGTAGTCAGCCAGAACGTGCTTCCTTATATGAGTCATCAGCATTGTGAGTGCCAAGAACACATATAGTTCTGCCACAGTGAGAGCTCTCCATGCCATCATCTTGGCACTGGTCTTCCTCCCAAGAAAGTTGGCACAGATAGCATGGTGGTGATTTGTCTCTTTGACGAGGTATTCCATGACTTCATTGTCATAGAAGCCACAGAAAAGTTCACTGGGGGTAGCATCTGGGCCACAGGGATATGCTGGTGACACCCCAGAACCCATCTGTACCTCGTCAAAGGCAGGACAATCTGGCTCAAAATCAGCTCCATCTGTCCACACAAACAGGTCGGGTGCTGATGCTCGAGGTCGTGCTGCAGCAGGCACACGCCCTGGACGCCCTGGCACACGCCCTTGGCCAGGCGGACGCCCTGCACGCCCACGCCCAGGCCCAGGCCCAGGGGCAGCGGCGTCGGCAGGCTGACCACGTCCACGACCTCGCCCTCTCCCTCGATTTGTCGGCACATCCTCTTCTTCTTCCTGTTCCTGTTCCTCTTCCTCCTCAGGCGACGTCAGGTCATCTGGGGCAATGTTGGGGTCGTCAGCATCCTCCTCAGGAGACAATTCTGGTGAAGAAGTGACCGGGCGTCGGCGGTGTGGGGCGCGGGAGGCTGCGGGATCTTCAAGAATGGGAGCCGAGGCCTCGGGAGTTGGGCTCCTTTTGCGGCGAGCCGAGGGCTTTTCAGCAGGAAATAATGCTCTGCGGTGTGTTGAGGCCTGTGGCACATCACCAATACCACTTGAAGAGGCCCTTTGGTCATCCTGAACGAGAGATGAAGGCGAGGGCTGTGGGTGACCCACGCGGCGTCCCGTGTCAAGGCGTCGGGACAATGGAATGCGGGTGGTTGCTAGGCCAGGGTCGGCGTCATTATCGCTATCTTCAGCTTCCCTATGCTTTTCTGCGGCTTCCCTGCGTGCTTTTTTAGCTGCACTTTTGATCAATGATTGTTTGTAGAAATATTTGCCCACTTTCAAGGTCCTGGGGTAGGGCTAGGGCTAGGCCTAGGCTGACCTAGCAAAGATGGCGAGGGGGTAGGCCTAGGTTCTAGCACACTGGGAAGCTCAATGGCACCTTCCTGAAATACTTCCACATCAGGATCATCACTACTGTCTCCCCCCTCAAATAAATCGACATTATCGTCGTCTCCAAAGCCCACGAAATAGTCTTCACTTTCACTTATAAATTGTACCTTGTCCACCAAGCTTTCGCCACTGCTCTCTTCATCACTTTCAAAAAGTTATCGCTGTATAGCGCTATCACTCAACAAACGCTTAACTTTCTTTTGTTGAGCTCTCTTCTTGGTTGGAACAGGCGTTGAAGTTGCGAGTTGGGTAGCACTGGGGCCCGCGGGAGGTTGCAACGAATCGGACACGTCGGAAAACATTTTTTCAGTATTACTCGCTATGGCGGCCACGTACGAACTGATAACACTAGTAGTTGAGGCTTGGTGGCGCTGCGGTCGCTCCTACCATGCCAAAATTGGCCGCGCAAATCTTGAAGCACGCTTTCAAGCACAAAGATTTTAAAATGACACCCGGGTTCCGGCCCTTTTGTTTTGGTGTCATTTTAAAATGACACCCGGGCTGGAAGGGTTAATAAATGAGTGAAAAACTGAGGAGTAGCTAAAAAGAACAGTTTTAACACGTGCCCGTCATTCATAGTAATGCAAAACATAGACTCATCTTAAACCAAAAAAGTACTGTACCCAAAATCCCTTTTCTTCCAAAACCAACAAAAACATTGAACACAATAACAAAACACAATTTTCAATTTGGTAAAAACACTTATGTACTGTATACATAATACATAATCCCAAACTTGCAATAAAGTGTTGCAAACCCATACTCCCCCCCCCCCCCCCTTTTTCAAAGAAATGAAAGTAAAAGAAAGAGTGACAAGGGGGGAAGACCAGGTATCTTCGCCAGAGCTCTAGGAAACACGACTCCCGAGAGCTATCACCGGCCGAGGGGGTCTAACAATGGACATGGAGAGGTAGGAGGAGACGAAGGTATTGAGAGAAGACCACAAACCCGCTGAGGCGATGTCGGGTAAGGATCGACTTTGCAGGAACCGTAAGGAGGCAGCAAAGGATCGCACATTTTGCGCAGAACCCCTACAATCAGGGTTACTGGCACGAATGACCCGACAAATGTGGCGTCCTATCTCCACCTTCGAGAGCCTCCCACCTGTCCGAGGAGACACCCACACAGCAATACCCGAAGTCGGCGCCACAGACTCAACATAGGAGTGCAAGGCTTTCACCGGGCACAACACATGGTGAGTATGCCCACGCTTTAAAGCCTGGATGCTGAAAGGCTTGAAAACGTGGGTCTCTCTCTCGTTCTTGGCAACAAAATGAGGGGAGGGGGCTAACGTGACGACATTCAAGGACGGGGAGAATCGCATGCATTCCTGGGACCGTGACATGGCTGCTAGTTCAGACACCCTATCCCCAGTGGCCAGAGCGACAAGGAAGAGTGTACGCTCGAGCAACTGAACCGGTGTAGTGTCCCGTGTATACGTGTGTGAAGCCAGAAGGTCCAGAGCCCGCCCCAGATCCCACTGTGGAGGGATCTGGCGCGGAGGCGGTCGTTCCCTGAAGGCAGCCTTCATGAAGGAATCCAGCTCCTTCGGTGGAACGACCAGCCCAGTGACGGACTCAAAGACCTCCCGGATGGCAGACAAGTGGTTACGTATAGTGTTGACTTGAAAGTGACGTGTACGGAAGAGGTGAAACAAGTAGTGTAGTATGAGGGAAGGAGAGCTAACTGTCTGGCGAGTGTCCTGTATCCACTTAGTAAAAGACCTCCAGTGGGACTCGTAAGTCCCCCAAGTCGAAGGCGTCCATGAACGCTTCAGGAAGTCAGTCAGGTCCCGTCTGTGGACTGGGAGCCACCGTGCCTCACGAACATCCACGATGCAAAGGCCAACTAGGTCCGCAGGTCTCCAACCTGGTTCAAGTGGAAGTTTGAGACAGGTAGAGGGACCGGACTCGGGCACCACCGCTTCAACCGGGCGTACCAAGCCTGTGCCGGCCACAGAGGCGCTATTAGCCAGACTCTGCCGCGGTACAGCCCCAGCCGCGTGAGGACTTTGCACATCAACAGTGCGTCTGGAGGCGGAAATATGTATATCGACTGCCACCTGTTCCAGTCTTCCATGAAAGCGTCCGGACCCCCCTCCGGAGTGCGAGTCCGGAGGGATAGGTACTGAGGTAACTTGTGCGTCTCCTTCGATGCGAACAAGTCGACCTCCGGAACACCCCAGGAAGCTGCGAGGCCATCGAACACAGTCTGTTTCATCGCCCATTCTACAAGAATGCCCTGTCCTCTTGACAGGGCATCCGCCCACAGGCTGGCAGTCCTGGGCAGGTAGGAGGCGTGCAGGGAGATGTTGTGTCGGTTCGCGAGGAAGAACAACTTCTCTGAGATCCCCAACAGAGTCAATGACCTGGAGGACCCCTGCTTTTGGATACAGTGGACAGCTGTCTGATTGTCCATCCTGAAGGCCACCGACTTTCCCCGAAGGGCCAGCGCGTGGTCCCTCAGAAAGAACAAAGGAACCAACAGTTCTAGGGCATTTATGTGTAGGTGTGTGTCCCACCCATCTGCCGTGATGTTGATGTCCCAGGTTTGATTCCAGGGCACAGCCGCAGAGAGCGTGCCCTGAGCAACCCAGTGTCCTAAGTGTCTGTGAATGGTACGCGGGATCGGCATGAGCCGATCCATAGGGGTCAACGGAAATACCTTGTTGCCCATGAGTATTAGGCGGCGTAGCCTGAGCCTCCCTAAGGGAATGGTCAGAGCGGCCCAATTCAGCGAACCCACTAACGAGTCCCAGATCCTCCTCGTGAGGGAGACCGAGTGCAACACGGCGAAGACCTTCCTTCGAAGTTTCACCGCGTTTGGCTGACTCTGGGTCATTGTAGCGCTGGTCAAATCCCATTCGAGACCTACCCACGTCACGACACGCGACGGGGTCAGGCGTGACTTGGGAACATTGATTTTGAACCCTAACTGTGTGATGTGGTGAACTACTGTGAGGGTGTCGTGTACGCACTGTTCTAGGGTGTCTGAAACTATCAACCAATCGTCCAAGTAAAACAGGATCTGGAGCCCGCTCCTGAGGAGAGGATCCAGAGCCTGCTTCACCAGTTTTGAGAAGATCCGCGGTGCGATGTTGAGACCGAAGGGAAGTCTGTCGAACATGAACACACGATCGGAAGTCTGAACAGCCAAGAATCGCTGGAATCGAGGATGGATAGAAACGTGCCAATACGCATCCTTGAGGTCCAGCGACACTACCCACGACAGAGGTCGCAGGGCCAGTCGTACCTGCAGGTGTACCGTCAGCATCCGAAACCGTGTGTTCACGATGTGCCCGTTGAGAGCCGACAGATCCACCACCGGTCGCATCGCGTCGCAGTCCTTCTTCGGTACCAGAAAGACACGGGAGAGGAAAACCAGGTGACCGGCTTTCACATCCTTGACGATTCCCTGCTAGTGCATGGATGTTATCACGTTGGCTACCTCTGAAGAGATGGGCCGGCTTCGTTGACAAGAGCTGAGTGTGGGTCTGGACTTCCATCTCCAGGTGAGACCCCTCCGTGCAATCTTCCGCCCCCACGTCCCTCGCGGCCATCGAGGGGCGCAAGGTCGAAAACAAGCTGTGGTAGCTCCCGAGATGAGGTGAGCGACCCTTTCGGCTAGGCGAGAAGGAGAACAAGGAGGAGACCGACCTGGAGAACCTACAAATGTTTTTACGTGGAGGTTCCCCGGTACGGTCCTTGCGGTCATGAGCGCCACGTTGACCTCCTCTACCCCCCCCCCCCCCCACTTCAACGAAAAGGGCAGGTCACCCCAGCCTCTGTCCGTCGCGTGTCTGACCCCGTCGAAGTGCGGCCGGAAGTGGAAGGCTGGCCAGCCCCTTCTCGGCGGGGATGAAAGGGAGCAAGAACAGAAGTGCGAGGCGGAACCGACGCTCTGGCCGGCAACTTCCCTTTCCTGCGCCCTTTCTTGGCGTCAGCACTTGCGGCAGCACCCCGAAGAGGACCGTCAGAAGGACGGGACTGAGAAGACCCTGCTCGCGACACAGCGCGTCGTTGCGTGTCGTAAGCTGGGTCCGCCGACAGAAAAGTGTAGCGTTCCCAAGCATCCTGCGCAAAAAGCCCCGACGTATACAGCTCAGAGTACAACAAACCCTGACGAATATCCAAGGGGGCTTTCCGGCTGAACGAGGACCTTACCGTCTGGCGTTGCCGAGTTGCCTCGCACAAAACCGCCTTCAGCTCGGGAACCAAAGACACCGCGAGCTGAAGGTGGATCCGCCGAACGTGGTCCAAACCCTCGCGAAGATCGCCTGGTGCAGTCGCCTCGATAAGCCGCAGGTGGTGAACAGATGTCTGGAGGGAACCTAAAAGACAAGATAATAAGTTTGCCACCCTCTGTCGCAAGGTAAAATCCTTGTCGACAGAGGACTTATCTGGGTGAGAGAAGAACGGGTTAGCAATAGAACAAATTTCAAGTTTGGGCGCGCTTATCCAGGACCAGAACTTGCCGTCCAATCCGCCGACAGATACAAGAGGAGGCAAAAGCAGTGATGACTCCGGGGGAGGGACTGAAGTAGATCTGTCGACGGATCGGTTGGCGAATTCTAAGGCCTCAGCAAACCAGGCCTCCAATGGGAGAGGGTTATCGAGCACGACGGCTAAGCCAGGCTTACCGTCGTCGCTCAAACCTGTCCCATAGGAGGACAGTCCCATCAACACAGCCAGGGAGTGAACATCCTGAAGGATGTCCTGGCGGCTGAAGTCTGACCAGAGCTTAGTCCGAGGAGCAGACGGGGGCTTGGGTTTCACCGAAAAGTACTGAAGGTCAGTCCTTGTCGGGTAAGCCCGCACCTCCACGTCGGCCACCTGACCATCCACCCTGATCGCCCTGAACTGCATCTTGTCATTAATTTGCACCGACCAGCCAGATGGTAGGGCCCTCTCACCTGACGGGAAGCCGGTAGCACGCTCCGGGTGGGAGGCCTGCACCCCCTTCCAAACAGCCAAGGAGCCATAGAGGAGCAGCATGGTCCGCGACGGGACCTTGGTTTTCTGGATGGGGGGCAAGCGCGGACCCTGCCCTAGCAGACGGAGAACCCCCGCATGGGAGACAGCAGGGGCAACCTCCTGAGCTAGGGCAGGAGCAATACTAGCCGACGACCGGGCAGGCGGAGAGGCTGGGCGAGAAGGAATGTGGTCCACTGCAGAAGGGAGGGGGACCGTAGCAGGGGTAGGTTGGGTGAGGCACTGAGGTTGTGTCACCGCCAAGAAGCGCGATAAGAGGGAGTCTTGCATCGCCTCCAAGCGCTCGTCGATGCGTGACACAACCCACCCCTGCATAGCCGACAATCGATCCGAGAGAGGCGACCCCCCGAAGATTGTTCGGCCCGCAGGGGCGAGCGTGAGCGGGAGCGAGACCCACGATACGAACCAGCAGCGTCACGGCCCAAGGAAGGCGAGCGACGACGGCTGTGTCGCCTCTGAGGGTCTCGTCCCCGATCACTAACGCCCGAGGGGGAAACATCACCATCCCCCTCTTCCAGCGACACGTCAGCTCCTGAGAAAGGGGACCCCGAAACCTCGCTATACTCCACCGAGTCAAGAGGCGGGATACCCCCCTGGCGAGACGGTAAGTGAAGGTCAGGGATAGAAGAATGAGGAGGAGCAGGATGACGGGAGTGGGAAGGCTGGCCGGGTGAAAGGAGGTCAGAAGGAGCCGCGGGGGGAAACAGAGCAAGGATCCCCGGGGCTGAGATAACAGGGCGGCCCGACACTGAGGCGGAGGAGGGAGGGACCTCCACCTTGGGACGAGACCGTGAAGGAAGAATAGGCACTGAAGCAGGTTAAGTAGGAGGAGGAGAAGCAACTACATCCTGGCGGACCCTCCTGGACAGTGTAGGAGGAGGAAGCAGAGGGCCAGCTACAGCATGAACATCCGCGCACGTAGAGGACAACGTACGAGGACGTCGTCTGGGCTGGGGAAGTGGGCGGAAGGTAGTAGAGCCCCTATCCGTAGAGGCCAGGGGAGGGCGTACTGGGGCAGAGCCCCAGTAACAGGGCGAACCCCAGCCTCAGGGCGATAACCATGACGAGGGCGATGGGCGTCGTCAAGGCGATCAGGAGGACGACGAGGGGCAGTAGAGGACGGGCGATGAGGCGAGCGAGAGTGTGGACGGAGCTGGGGATCCTCCCGACGATGTGACGACCGGCCGCGGGACCCAGGGGAGAGGGCCCGAGCAGGGAGAGGGCCAGGTGAACGGCCTTCAGTCGGGTCAGGGATACCCAGGGCGACGCGGATCCGGTCGTCAACAAAGGTCGGGGAACGGTGGCCCACAGTCCTAATGTGGTGGGAGACTACCGCCCACACCGACTGAAGGGAAGCAGAGGCTACTGCCGCCGCTGAGGAACCAGCGCTATGGTCCACCACATCCACCAGGTCCATACACGGGCCACACAGAGCAGGGAGGTAGGCCGTAGAGGACACACATTGCGAGTGACGCAAGCAGGACTTGTGGCTCTCCAAGCACGGGGAGCTACAACCATGGCGAAAGCAAGGCATCCTACCTGCAATGGAAGAACACACACCATAATCAGCACGTCGACGGAGTAAGTGTAGAGAATGTCCAAAAAGAACCAGGGAATGAGCATGGGGAAACAGTAACACACATGCAAACCGGTATCCGTACTCACCCTAAACTGGGAGCACAGAGGTAGGTGAGTAGGGCGGGCGAGGTGGAAGAGCACTAGCAGAACCTGCAAAGATGGAGAAAGTATTAACCACCATTCAACACCTTACATGCAGGGCCTATAACACCAGTAAAGTGCACACACCAATATAGTTTCAGGCAACAAGATGACATAAAAAAGGTCAACAGTGAAAGCCAACTATTTCCGCAAATTTGCGGGCCTATTGAGGCATAACCGTACCGACACAACCCTCCCACAAATTTGCGGAACCCCCCAGCGATCACCGCAAATTTGCGGGGAGCCGAAACGTCCCAGAGGACCGAATCGAGCTCTCGCAAATTTGCGGGACCGGCCGAGATGGTCCGGCGCCGAAAAAAGCGAGAGGACGTCTAGGGAATACCAAAATAGGCCACAAAAATGCGTCATCTCCTTATGAACTCCAAGCTTGGATGGCCATCAAGCTGAGCAGTGTCTTCCTTGATATATGATCCTAACTCAACCGGTAAAGGGAGAGGCAAGGAAGACACACCAGGGGAGAGGAGGCACATCCCCCAGGAACCACCCAACCCACAGAGATAGAGCAAAGCCCATGAGGAGAAGTGGCAGGGAGGGTGGTTTAGCACAAACAGGGGCCCCCCTGGATTGGTCAAAAAAGATGATGAAAGGATGGAGGTGAAACATGAAGGGAAAACAAAAACCAGTAAACGAAACTGGTGAGAAAAAGGGTGGCCTAGCCGTGAGCAGAGAATGTGTCAGGGGCAAAAAAAAACTGTGGTGTGATGTAGGGGCCCCCCTGGGGTACCCCTGGAATATCACGAACCACCTGTCGCCCAGGCCCATGAGACACAGTGAAGGCTCGAAAGGGGGGACTCGGGAATAACGCTATAATGCGGCCGACACAAACTCTACAAACAGCACCGCCACCATCGAAATCTCAGATTGTTTACCAAACGGTACACCTTAGGCTATGAAAATATGAAAACTCATAGGGGCATAGCAATTCCTGAATGAGAAAACGAGCTAGGCTAAAATAAGCTAAAAGCTAAACTATGCCCAGACTAACAGGAAAAAGAATATGAAAAGAGAAAGAATGAAAAACATACACGAGGAACGCCAGGCGCCCCCGTACCTTCGGTAGGCTATTTCCACACGCGTCTCCATTGGCACACTTAGGAGCCCATTTACGTGTGCCCTAGATCACGTAACATCTGTCTAACAAAAAAGAAGGCCAGATAAGCCGAAACGAACCTAAACAGGGTGAATTTGAAGGAGCACAACAAAAGCGGACTCAAGCAAATGGCGGCGCGTGAACAAATTATAACAAGAGAGGGTCGCTCATGCGCACGTTCGACAAGGATCTGCACATGACGGAACACGGGATGGGCCTTAAGCGGTAACTAAGGTAAACCCCTTTTTCTTCTCTTCTATGCTTTTTTCACCTTCGGTGGTAGTTTTGGTTAATGTACAACGTCTCCTAGAGCAAGATAAGGAGTAGACCCTAGATGTTTTCTTTTTTAACCGCGGTTGGAATTACGACATAGCAGTCAAAATAGACAAGTCGTCATTGCAATTAGGTTAATAGCCTTGACGTTGGATTTGCCAAGACTACTAACAAATAGTTATGTTAATGTATAAGGGAGTTAGGTAGATGAATTAGAGAGATAGATAGATAGAAACAGAGTGTATATCGAGGGAACAAAACAAAACAAAAATCTATCAAACTTAAATCTTCCGTCTCTGCTCGCACGGAGGGGAGGGTTGAAATATTGTGTTGACTATCTTATTTATTACTCCTTTTTGGAGTAAGGGATCGGGCGCAAGTTGGACTAGATAATAGTCCATCAGGTACCTGGCTCGGGGAGACGATTAATATGAAGGGTGCGCCTGGAAGTGTGGTGGGAGGGCTTGTGGCTTTGGCTCCGCTGCATGTCTGCCTGCCGAGATCGGAACCTCTCCGGGAGTGCTGGAGCGACCTTGGTGACCCTGGTCTCTGGGTCTTCTCCTGGGTGGCCTGGATGTGTGTGAGTTTGTGCTTTTTATCTGTGTTTATTTGTTGTTTTATGTTGTTTTTGTGTTTTCCCTGTTCTTGCTCTGTCTTGAGTCGGCTACCCCCAAAATGGGGATTGGGCCTGAGCATATAGATAGATAGATAGATAGATCTTATTTATTATTTATCTATGTGCTGCAAGGATATTATATTTTTCAATTCCATCGCATTAGAAATTATTCAAAGATTACAAAAAGTCCAAATAAGACATAGTTATGTTAATGTATAAGGGAGTTAGGTAGATATGCATTAGAGAGATAGATAGATAGAAAGAGAGTTGCAGGGGGAGTGAGCGATTTTATGTGGAAAAAAGCTAAAAATACCCTGGCAAAAAACTTCCGAACCATCGGTAAATCTCTGTAAAAAAATTGTAAAGTCGAGCCAAAGTGTTTGTTGTGCGGGCAAGGGGTAGTACTATGCAACCTTCGTTAAAGTGAACATTTGTTGCAAGAGTGTTCGTTGTGCAGGGGTTTACTGTACTGTGTTTTGTATTACAGATTATAGGACTCGAATAGGGTTGTCTTCGTTTTCTAGGTTGACGCGGACGTCTCTCTTGAGGTCGGATTTTTTCCGTAATCTCCGATTTCATTGTTGTCTCGGACGGACATTGGTTAGGTCGGATTTTATCCTTTGTTAGGTCGGACACAAGCCGGACTCCGGACATCTCGGATTTTCGGTCATCTCGGACTGGGTCTCCCCCAATTAGTCCGAGATAGCGAGGGTTTACTGTACTTGGTCTAAGGAAAGATAGATAATATCTCTTGATTCTGTCCCGCCTTTGGTTGGGAATAAAAGTTAATAATAATAATAACAATAATAATCGTCAGGTTACTTATATAGCGCCCGTTCACCTCCTTCGAGGGTTCACAAGCGCTTGGCTTTCTTTAGTCTACCATTGACCATTACCCATCCCCCCAATGGTGATGGGCTGGTCTATCAGAGTGAGACCTGAGCGATCTCTGCCATACCCATAGCTTACTCTGACTGTTCCTTTTACTTATATTTTCTAGATCTCGAGTGACGGCGTCTCTTCCGTGGATTGACCTCCCAATCTACCAAGATTGGAAGCTAAAGCGTCACATTATTCCTTTGCCCCTCAACTTTCTCTTCATAATTGCTGAGGGGCACAGGGCCCTGGGTGGGGCTTTGGTTTCCCGGGCGTTTACGCACCCTTTCAGCCCCCCGCCATGGAGTGGCTTCGGTCACCCAGGTTTATTGTGGTCGGCAGGGAGGGTTCTGTGGGGTCGCTCGTTTATATCCTTGGCCTTACTCGGGGCCTTGGGGCTGTTCGGCCAGGCAGCTTGGGGAACAACAACAACCCATCCCCCTTGGAGTGGCTTCGGTCGCGCCGGGAATTTCCACACCTCTCACACCACACACACATCACACAGTTTTCCTGCACCGAGAAATGACTCTCCGGCTGTCATTTCTCGAAGACTTCTTCTAGCCGGAGACATTGAGAACCAGGACCCACGTACACATACATATGTCCAACTTGCTCAAAACCCATCACTTCGAGTCGCCACACTAAGGGTTCAGTTCTCTGCAATTCATGCAGGAACTGGACCCACTTCACCTGTACACTTGCCTCCAAGAAACTACACGAACACCTGGACCTGTTCCTCATGCCCCTCCCTCTCCCAGTCAAATCCCTCGCCTAAAACCTGTCCACCTCTCCTCCCCAACCCACCTAGCCTTCCCATATCATCCACTCCCCCCCCCCCCCCCCCCCTAAAACCCGTCCACCTCTCCTCCCTAACACCTAACCTTCCCATACTATCCACATCCTCAACTCAACACACCACACCCCATCCTAATCCATTCCAACCCCCATCTCCTGCTCCCCAATCCCCAGCCCCACCTCACCCATCCCAACCTCCAGCCCCTCCCTCACCCCCACCCTCACCCCCACCCCATCCTCGTGCAGCAGCACCCAACATACATCGTGCACATAACATTAACTTTCTCCAATTGAACATAGATGGCATTAACACAAAGAAACACAAACTATAGGTTTGACTCCTGTAAGGAGATAAAGAAAACCTAATATTTAGTAGTGGCCCCGTAATCATTGACGAACATGCCTATTACATAAGGCATCCTCTTCAAACACTAATCCGCCGTAGTTTTGAATCTACCGCGCAGAGCATTTAAAAACTGAGGAGCCTTCATCATGAGCGCACGCGACCTCACTCATGGCTTCAGTCATTATGAATTGGGTTCTCACTACGAAAAAACTTCGTAAAAAATAAAAACAAAAAGAAAATAAGAATAACTATCCAATAAGCTTTCCATCATATCGTGGATGTACTTGTGTGGATTTCTGACCAGACGCTGATTCAGGCGTCATTCTTCCTTCACTGACATATCAAGTAAACCAAAATCCTTAATACATCAACGAATGGGAAGGGGACGGTCGGGAGGGCCCCAGTCGTCAATGATTACGGGGCCACTACTAAATATTAGGTTTTCTTTATCTCCTTACAGGAGTCAAACCTATAATTTATTAGTGGCCCCTCCATCATTGACGAACATGCCTGATTTCTAAGACTGGAGGGGGACATTCGTAATCATATCATAACTCTAGAAAAGCAGATAATAAAAACAACCACATAGTATTCTTACTTTGAAAATATATTTAATTAACGGCGTAGCCGAACAAATACAAGAAAAAGGGGGTTCAGGCAGGTGCGTGCTTCAAAGAAGCCTGCCTGACAAAAAATGGGTAACCCTGAAGATTCTGAACACAGACAGATCTGTAGTTACAAAGGCACCCCACTCAACGAGTGGTGACAAAAAATAACAAGTTATAAGTTTACATGTGCACATAATAAACCCCAACATAAACTTGGAGATAAATTGCAAAGGAACTCCAATAATCTAAAACTAAATTGCTTTCGCAGCTAAACTACTCTAACAACACCGTTGTTTTGTACTTAACATTGTACTAGCACAATTTCTCACTGAGAAATTTTCATAACACATTTTAACCTTAAATTGTATCACAGCTCTCATACTCCGGCGGGGTCTAGGGTGTCCTGTGTCAACTGACTGCACCCCCCCCCCTTTCCCATGAAAGTAAACAAAAGTGACTGCAGGGCCGCCTAGACCCTCTGCCTTAAAGCTATACATGGTAAGGAAGGTTTGTCTAGAGCAACTGACAAGTATCTAGACAGAAACGTATGATTAGACGCCCACAACTGCGTGGACGCTATGTCTTCAACTGAAAAAAATTTCAGGAAACGTAAAGAGGCTGCCCATTTGCGTAAATCGTGGGCCCGACCCACAACGCCGGGATTACTTTCTTTAATGACTTCTACCAGAAGAGAGGCTAATCGCCGTTTAAGTAAGCGTTTACCCGTACTTGCTACCCATAAAGCACCTTGGGGGTTGTGAGGAGCTACTCTCAAATATTTGGTTAGAGCTTGTACTGGACATAAATTATGATGCACCTTTCCCCTTTTTAACGCCGGCACCGTGAACTCAGAAAACACGTGTGCACTATGCTCATTCTTGGCTACAAAACCTGGGGAGGGTGCAATGGAAATACATTCATTAAGTCTACCAAACCTAAGACAATTAGGTGTGTTGCTCATCGCCGCCAGCTCAGACACTCTGTTTCCGGTGGCTAAAGCCAAAAGGAAAACCGCCTTTTTTAAGATTAATGCAAAGTCTGCAGTATTTTGGTACAGACGAGAGTGAAGCAAAGACAAAGCTTTGTCCAGAGACCAAGTAGGCATGAGCTGACGGGGAGGTGGGCGGAGTTTAAAACATGCTCTCATAAAACCTGTTTCCTCCGCCACCGGTATGGAGAGACCTGTAAGGTCTAAAAAGGGCACTCTAATCGCAGTTAAGTGATTTTTTAATGTTACCACAGATAAACGTTTCTGCTCAAACAGATAATTTAAATAATTAAAAACTAATGCCACTGAGGGTACAGTTTGTTCTGTCCTAACGATCCAAGAAGTAAAGGCTTGCCAATGTGATTGATACTGTCGTTTTGTAGACTGAGTATATTGATTAAGTAATTTATTTGTCACATCTCTACCGTATGGTGCTAGCCACTTGGCCTCCTGAATGTCCATAATGCAAAAGTCAGCGAGGTCGCGAGGTTGCCAATCGCGTCTAAGTGGAAATACCCGACCGGGAGCGATACCGGGTCCGGGCACCACATTTTCAATTGCTGGTACCACAACTGCGCCGGCCACAGTGGCGCGATTAGCGAGACTAAGCCTCGATAATCTCGTAGTTTGTTCACTACGTGGCACATTAGTGACGCATCTGGCGGCGGAAACAGATAGATAGAGCTCCATCTGTTCCAGTCTGTCACTAGGGCGTCTGGCCCCCTGCCGGCGTTTTCGCCCGGCGGGTGAGGTATAGATGGAGTTTGTGAGTCTCCTCGGACGCAAAAAGATCCACTTGTGGATGGGAGAGCTCTGCAATCATTAGGTTGAAAATGGGTTGCTTGAGCTCCCATTCTACTGTCGTGCTCTGTCGCCGGGATAGAGCGTCTGCCCAGACGTTCGCTACGCCTGGGAGATAAGAAGCGTGCAGATAAATATCTAGACTGTTGGCTAGAGCAAAAATCTCTTCTGACACGTTTAGCAACTTCCTTGACCTCGTTGACCCTTGTTTCTGAATACAGTGGACTGCATTCAGATTGTCCATTCTGAAGGCCACCGACTTGTCCCGTAACGCCGGGCCGTGAGCCTGAAGGAAATATAAGGGGACTAGTAATTCTTTGACATTGATGTGCGAGATTTCTAAGTGGGACCAAAGCCCCTGACCCTGGTGCCCCTGATTTGACTGAAATCCCCAACCTATTGTGCCTGACGCATCCGTGTCTACCCATACCGTTGGTGGAGGAGAGGTCCATGACATTATTGAGTGCAATGTTTCCCTCTTCGCCCAGACCGCTAGCAAGGTGTGGATTAATTTCGGGATGGGCCATAATTTTCCCGCTGGTAAGAGCCGGGAATTTTTGTTGCCTTCCAATATTAATCGTTTTACTTTCAACCGGCCCAACTTGACAGTTAGTTGAATCCAGTTGAGAGAGCCGACCAGAGACTCCCAGACCCTCCGTGTCGTAGTCAGACTGTGAAGAAACCTGAACAGTTTCCTGCGAAACCTGTTTGCGATTGTCCACACTCTGACTCAGAGTGAGAGCGGCGGTTTTCCCAGACCAGCCCTATCCACTGAATTACTCGTGAGGGAACAAGGTTTGACTTTACCAGATTTACCTTGAAGCCTAGAGTTTTGACATGATTCAAAATGATATTGACATGTTTTATGCATAATTGTTGTGTCTCTGCCACCACCAGCCAGTCGTCCAGATACCACAACACTCTGATCCCTTGTTTTAACAATGGCATCAGGGCTTGCCGGACTAGTTTTGTGAATAATCGAGGTGCTAGGTTCAAACCGAACGGCATCCTCTGAAAAACAAAATTTTGGTGCCTGATCCGTAAGGCCAAAAACCTTTGAAATCTTTTGTTGACCGATACGTGCCAATAGGCGTCTGTCAGGTCTAGTGAACACATCCAACCTCCCGGCGGAAGTGTTAGCCTGATTTGGTGTACTGTTAACATTCTGAAAGATTCGTTGTGAATGTGAAGATTCAGATAAGACAGGTCTACGACCGGCCTCATCTGAACACTGTCCCTTTTGGGAACCAAAAATAGTTTGGACGTGAATACAGGGTAATTTGGGGGGACCGGGATGATGACATTCTTGGCAATCATTTCCTGGGCTAGTGACTCCACCTCTAAAGAAACAAAATTCGCCGTTGTCGGCTGACGTAATCGAGGTCGCCGGAGCCACTGCCAAGTGATGCCTTTGCGTGCCACCATCCGTGCCCAAGTGTTTAACGGCCATGCTTGGTGACACGTTCGGAACGACCCAATTAGCAGACAAGGGTTCGCCGGCTGTACTACCCTCGGTTCCTCCGGCCTTAAGGTAGGCGCCGGGAGTGAGAGAGACTTTAGTTTTTTGATGGTGGGGTTGGTGCTGGCCGCTTCGCCGGCTGGCTGGTGTTGGTCGAAGACTGGCCCTGACCTGGTTTATTTTGGGCCACGTCCTCTCTGACCTGAAAACCTATTCTGTCTATGCCTGTACTGACCCTGGGGGGAGTGGGAGGACTTAGGCGGAAGAAATGGTTTAGATCCCCCTGGCTGGGCTTTAGTAGTAGGCCTGGGTTTGGGGAAGTTAAATGCAGGTTTCTTAGAAGGGGTGGGACTGTGCTTAACGGCCTGTGCCATATTGAACACCGTTCGCCATACTTCAGGGGACATTAAAGAAGGGGTAAGTACTGGTGACATCACCACCTGGTTAGCAATGCGCTCAGGTAGCTTGCGAACTAACGACATCCTAAGATCTTGTCGTGCTCGCACCGCCTCAAGCAAGGCAAGGCAAGTATGTCACCTAAGGATTGGATTGACGACTGAAGAATCAGTCGCCGGGATAACTCAACCGATCTTCGAGCATCCGCGTCTGCGATTGCCTGAGTAGATCGTAGTAAAGACTTAGCCACCTGCTGAGATACTATGTACTGTGAAAACAGGCGAAAAGCTTTTCCTCGTAGCCTAAATTCTCTGTCTAGGTGAGTAGGGGTAGGGGTAGTGAACGGGTCCTTCAGTTCACAAAGATTAATCTTAGGGGCAGCTAGGAATGCAAACAAAGCCGCCGGGACTCCGCCGGCAGAACCCACCGGCATGGAAAACCATGAATGTGAGTCCTGAGGGATCTGGTGGGAAGATTTAGAAGTGAAAGTGGTTGCAAAGTTTTGAGCCTCTACCTCCCAATCCACCCAAGGTCCTGGACCCAACTGTCCCACCTTCAAAACTGGATTAGCTGCGTCGTCTGTGACGGTCCGTAAATCTAGTTCAGGAGTAAGAGCTGACAGAGTCTTAATATCATTAAACCCATCCAGCTTAGACCAGTCTGAAAATAGTTTTAAAGCTGAGGCAGGGGGTAAAGCAGGCTTAGAAGCATACACAAAATAATCCTGGTGATAATAACTAGGTATAGCCTTAATGTTTACGTCCAGAACATTACCTAAGGCATCCATGGCCCTTAATTTCTTTGACTTGTTGCCCTGGATAAACCACTCCCGCGGTACCGGGAGTTCCCCTGACAAGGTAGGTTGGGCAAGCTCTGGTTTAGAGGGGTTCAAAAGAACCCATGACTCGTCTGGCCCATAAAGGAGGGGCATAGCTACCTTTCTAAGAGGTGCTTTGTCTAGAGGGGGTGGATTAACATCCGTTATGACCCTGACATTTGAAGTTGTCAATGCCGCCGTGGCAGGCTTAGTGCTCCTTGCAGGTGACAGAGTAGGAGGGTTAGGAATCTTAGATAAATCAATTGACGTCATCAGAGGCCGTACCGTAGAGCTTGTCGAGGGAGCCCCCAAGTCCATTGTGGGGTTTTCTTGTTGCTGACCAAAAAATTTAGATAAAGCATGAGTAAGCAACCCATCAATTTCTTGTGCTGTAACAAACTGGTTAGATGAAGAACTTATAGGAGAATCATTATTATCTCTTGCGGCGTCCAAGCCTGAGCCTGACCCTTGTCTTTCCATATCCGAAATTATTGAAACTTCGTCTTTTTCCTCCCGATCCTCCTGAGAAGACCCCGCCGAGGCAGGGGTACCTTGTTTCCAAGATAAATCTGGGATAGAGGATGGGGTCGCCGCGTCCCTGTGGACGTCGGCTACTGTGTGACTCGTATGAGTCGGACGTGGGTGGTCAGACCGTGGTTGGGCAAACCGCCAAACACCAAGGCCCTGGCCTACGCTCTCTTGAGAGTCTGAAACATTCTCAATTATTGACCCTCCTGAACTTTCCATTTCCAGGGTTAAAATATTAATTGGCAACTCCTCTTTAGGGACAGGTGCTGCACTGGACTCAGAGGCCCTAACACAAACTCTGTCAGGTGTAGAGGTACGATGAGATGCACTAGACTTAGGGGAATGTCGAGAGGACTTCCGATGTGAATCCTTTTTTGAGGATTTATGGCTGCGGTGTGACCGCGAACTAGTCTTAGATCTGGAAGAATCTCCGCCGTGACCACTGGTGGAATCTTCCGTCTTACTCTTCTTACTCTCCGGCGAAGAGGCCCGACTAGAAGACTGTTGTCTGAGAGGTGACCTTGACCTAGATCTCGCCTGCGACGAGGAGGCGGATGCCGGGGGTGTAGGCTCTCTCGGGCGTTTAGTTGTAGTCGCAGACGATACAGAACCCTGACTAGTCTCCGTCGGCTTAACACTCGTGACTCTAGAGGAACGTTTAGGGGGAGGGTGTTCTGACAGCAATCTATCCCAAAGTGGGACGTTGTCACATTGAAGTGACTTATGCGCGACAATGGTAGTGTAGGCCGACATTTGTTGTCGAACCTCTCTCAACGCTACCGCCGCGGTCTTATCATTATCACAAAGGACTTTAACAGCTAATTGAGAACAAAAGGAACAATTATGCATCACCCAGAGACCCCTTGAACGGTCTAGACATTTAACACACCTTATGCAAAGGGTGTGTGCAAAAATAGGGATACCAGCACAAGTAGGGGTAATGCACAGGGCAAAAACTGGGGCCACGGTAGCCATGACAGAGACTGGTGGGTGAAAACTACCGCCGGGTCTGTATTGGTCCGCCGGAGCTCAGCTCTGGAAAAAACAAGAAAATTTCCAGGAATTAATGCTCATAAGGGTAATCCAACATGATCGCACACCAGTGTTAATAACCCGCCGGGCAACGAGATGCAAAGACACAACTAACACATCTCGCTACGCGGCGGGGTGTAAAGTCTAAACAAATCTTTTGCTAAAGAAAGTGAAGAATACCCTCTGATATAATGGTCCAGCATGGCACTTATAGTCTCTCGGAGGAGGTGACTGTCTCAAGATTCAATTTTGTAACAAAGCAACCCCCCAAAAAGACGCCGGCCCTTGAATTATTATAGTAGAATAGCCCAGGGCAGGATGATCCGAGATCTAATGTTTAACGAATTGTCCCAAAAGATCGCCGTAAGATCGAAGGCGGCGATACCTGATAGTATCACTAAATTAAATAGGTTAAAATGAATTTTGTAAAATTCCTTAATTCCTCCACCTAGGAGCACCCGCCGGGTGTGAGAATCGATATATAACCTAATTGAACCTTCAATCGCCGTAAATAGTAAAGGCAGCGAGACACAGAGTATCACTATAATGGATCGGTTAACTAACTGGAAGACCTAAGTCGTTCATCTCACCCTACCCAGGTGCACCCGCCGGGTGAGAAGTTTTAAAAGTTAACCCCATAAGTTCCTGTCCCCGCTTCTTTGTAAAAGATCGCCGGGGAGGAAAGCCTAAACAACAGCTAGGTTTTTTCATGTGGTTGTCGTAAAACCAGGTAGAAAAAACTCCTAAAACGTATGTCCACAAGGACGCCGTTTTATATGGATGGGTACAGCCATCCCGCCGGGAATCAAAGGAGGCCTGAAACCAGGCACCCACAGAGACGCAGTCCTGGAGAGCCACAGACACCCCACCCGCCGGGGATACAAGCCAGTGTCAACAACCACGTGTGGCCCAACACTGCTCTCGGCCAGGATTTTTTCACGGTGAAACCAAGAAAAAAACCCGCCGGAAGGAAACCCACCCTGAACAGATACCATCTGAACAACACACGACACGAGGAAAGCCACGCACGGCTAACCCAAGGTCACAGCATAATCCGTGGAATTAGCCAATACACAACTAAACCAGGAAACAATTATAGTCCGAGGAATTAGCCAATACACAACTAAAACCCGGATACACATGACACAGTAGGGCATATTTATAAATAATAAATAATAACACTAGTACATGTGGCAAAGCTACGAGCGGCTGGCTAGGCCTAGGCAGACGGCATAAAAACAGTTGAAATATACACACACACTGGAAATATCACAACAGGAACCACCGCCAACACACCACCGAGCAACAACTTCCAACCCAGGGAAGACTGACTCGGGACCCAGAAAAAACTTCACTAAGTGAAGAAAAATACGCTGGGAACGTCAGAAAACACAGCTTACCTCATCAGAAAGATAAAAGGCAGCAATAATTAACGCGTAGTGAAAGCCGCCTGCATCACAAACTAACTCAACTGTGAAAAAGTTCACATGTCCACAACGTGACCATGAGGGTACATCCGAAATAGATGCCCCATACACTCGACCCAAAATACACTGCACTGCGGGCAACCAGCCCAGGACACTCCTGCTACGCCTATCCTAACCTTACTCGATACATCCTGGAGTAAACAAATGAGAAAAAACTCACTAGGGACGCAACGAATGCGGAACCAGCGGAGCGTGGGGAGGCACGTCCGGGCGGGCTGAGCGCAGAGCAGAGAAGAAGGAAGAATGACGCCTGAATCAGCGTCTGGTCAGAAATCCACACAAGTACATCCACGATATGATGGAAAGCTTATTGGATAGTTATTCTTATTTTCTTTTTGTTTTTATTTTTTACGAAGTTTTTTCGTAGTGAGAACCCAATTCATAATGACTGAAGCCATGAGTGAGGTCGCGTGCGCTCATGATGAAGGCTCCTCAGTTTTTTAAATGCTCTGCGCGGTAGATTCAAAACTACGGCAGATTAGTGTTTGAAGAGGATGCCTTATGTAATAGGCATGTTCGTCAATGATGGAGGGGCCACTAATAAATTCTCACACTTCATCAAACAACACAACATACACATTGCCATCTTACAAGAAACAAAACTCCGCACATCACAAAAAACACCCACATTTCATAATTTCACCACCATCAGACAAGACCGGGCTGTCGGCGGGGGCGGTGGACTCATCACCCTGGTACACAATGAAATATCATACATAGTAACCAGTGTACAAACCAAATCCCTCCTCCCCCCAAATGATAACACAACAGAAATACAATCAATTAAAATACGTACTGGCAACAAATCCAACATAACCATCATAAACACATACATCCCTCCCCAAACATCCCCTACAGTACCAAATGAATACAGACCACACTTACAACACATCACAAAACACCCCACACATCATCCTGGGTGGTGACTTCAACGCCAAGACGTCGGCCTGGTTTGTCGACAACCCCGACACAGACAGAGGGCTGGTACTACAAAACCAAACAGATAACCTCATCATCCTTAACGACATCCATCAACATACCATATTCCTCACCAAGCCCTCTATAACCCATCATCTCCAGACATCACCTTTTGCTCCCCAGAACTCGCCCCCACAACATCCTGGAGGGTGGTCAGAACCTTAGGCTCTGACCACCTCCCGATCATTATCACCACCAAAACCAGACTCACCCCAGCTAGCCACAAACACACATACACCAATTATAAAAGAGCTAACTGGGAAGCATTTACAAATGAGACAGAACAACACTTCACAACTCTAAACAGTACACCCATCACTAACATCAACAATGCTGTACACATACTCAATAAAACTATCCAAAACGCTGACAAGAAACACATTCCAAGAGGTAACAGAAAAAGACACAACCCCAACTTCACACCAGAAATTCAAAACCTCATCAGACAACGCGACACACTGAAACACTCCCCAGCACCCCACACACAAGACATCACACAACAAATTCAAGCACTCAACACCCAAACTAACAACAAAATACAAGAACAACAAAAACTAAATTGGAATAACTTCCTACAAACACTTGATCACAAAACAAACCCCAAAAAACTCTACAAAACACTAAACAGCATCACACTTTCCAACAGCAACACAACACAATCACATGCTGCAATCACAACAACAGACTCTACTCCTTCATGTAAACAACAAGCAAACACTCTCATCAATCACTTCTCACATGTCAGCCACCTAAAACCTCACAAAGACGACCGACGTGTCATCCGACGTAAGAGACAATTCCCCACAGACCCTGACTATACACCCTTCACCAATCACCAGACAAAGCATATCATCAACAATCTCAAGCACTCACCCGCCTGTGGCCTAGACAACATACACCTCAGACACCTGGGACCACAAGGCATACAAACACTCACTAACATATCAAACTACAGCTATTCACACAACACAATACCAGACATTTGGAAGCATGGTATCATCATCACATTCCCCAAACCCAACAAAGACCCCACGCTACCCTCCTCGCACCGCCCCATCACACTCCTTTGCTCCCCCTCCAAAGTCATGGAACGCCTAGTATTACAACTAATTACACCCGACCTACCCCTAGCTCCAACACAACATGGCTTTAGGCCACTGCACTCCACAAACACTCTTCTCACAGACCTTACACAAAGAGCTTTTGACGGCATCAACTCAGCTAGACCACCACACAGATCACTATTAGCCACACTCGACATTAGTAAAGCCTTCGATGCCATCCCACGCCACAACCTACAAACAAAATCTACAACACAAACATGCACAACAACACAAAAAGGTGGCTGGTCAACTTCCTAGCAGGCAGATGTGCACACGTATCTTTTGCCGGTCAGTCATCTAAAATCAGAAACTTTCCAAACGGAGTCCCACAAGGATCCGTCCTATCGCCCGCACTCTTCAATCTGTACATGCACGATATAACTACACCCAATACTCCCCAAATAAACTTAGCCTCCTATGCAGATGACATAACACTCACATGCACACACCATGACCCAAGAAGAGCAACAGATCTCCTTCAACCCTATCTCAACACACTACATGGCTGGTGCACTACAAACAGACTTAATCTAGCCCCAGCCAAATCCACCGCAAACCCTGCTCACAAGCTGGACAGGTGAACACGAATACATCCCTCAACTCACCATAAACAACACACCCCTAACACATACACACACACCCAAAATCCTAGGAGTAACATATGATACTCATATGACATTCAAACAGCACACCACAAACATTAAAAAGAAACTGACACCCAGACTTAACGCCCTCAGGTCACTTGCTCACACAAAATTTGGACACAACAAAGAAACTACCACCACAGTATATAAACAATACATAAGATCAGTAATGGAATACGCAAGCCCAGCCTGGGCTTCTAACCTAGCTGAAACACATCATAAGACCTTACAGACTATTCAAAACAAAGCCCTGAAGATCATTACAGGCTGCACAGCTACTACACCCACAGATCATCTACATCAAGAAACAAAATCCTCAAAGTCAAAGACCATCTGGACATGAGAGGCACTCAATTCCTGGCAGCAGCCTCCACGAACCAAGACCACCCACTAAACTACATGGCAACACACCCACAGACACCAAGAAATATCAAAACAACATCCAGCACACGGTATCACACACAATTATTGTCCTCTCTCCCTCCCTGCCCACCCCGAACCAACTTCCAGAAGCACATCCATACTCATATCTCTCGCCAATCCATCCACTCACTCACAGACAACACGCAGCTGCATGCACGACCTCCCGAAATCCATCCTTCCGAATCCTCCCTCCCTCGCGAGGACAGAGTTCACCTGGCCAGGCTGAGATGCGGACACCATCCAGCTCTCCTGAGCTATCAGAAGAGACTGGATGACTCCGTTGTCGACGCCTGCCCGGGATGTAACACAGCACCCCGTTCCATTAAACACATCATAGAAGACTGCATTTCACACAACCACTTACGCCAACAACACAACCTACACTCAATGAGAGCTCTGTGGGAAAGCCCGATCGTGGCCATGGCCTTCCTCAGGGACTCGGGGCTGTTCGGCCAGGCAGCTTAGGGAACAACAACAACAACAACCCATCCCCCTTGCTCGTGGGGAAATGGTAACCGCCGGCTATATCCCTGAAAACTTTTCAATCTGAGAGGGGATTGAACGCGAGACCTGCAAGACGGGTATCAGGCACGCTATCATCTAAGTCAGCCGGATGGCTAAATTATTAATCCTCCTAACCTATATGGCTATGCATGAATGAACAGGTTAACCATGGTATTGAAGTTTTACTCGGGACTTTGTTAAAATTGAGTTATATCTAGTACTATGCTAAGCATATACTGTACAGTTGGTCCTTCGGTAACGCGTGTTTTGGAAACGCGGTTTTGGTGGCACGCGGTACACCCCAAATATCCAAAATGTTACTAACGCGGTCAAAACTTACAATGGCGGGGTCCAGCTGGGCAGTTTCTCTCTTCTGGGCCGGGCGAGGCTGTTCCGTCTCCTCCCTGGTCCAGTGACGTCACTGCGGCTCGTCCGGGCATGTCATTCCCTCCCCAGCGTCCCTCTCCAGTTCCACCATTGTTCGCCTCGCGTACCGACAAATACAAAATGGCTATAACTCGGATTAATTTCATCTGACGGTAAATTGAATCCCTTGGCAACTGATTTTTCAATAACTAACGGGAAAATGAGAAACTACCATGTCTCTGCTTCATAATAGTGACAAGTTTTCATAATGAACAGCATATTTCGCTGCAAAACCTGCATAATAGCGGAGTAATCAAGATGAAAACATATCAATTTACTGTCAGCTGGGAAAAACAAAGTATAGCGTGCATGTGCAATTGTGAAATTAGGCATCTATTCTTGTATATACAGTCCTTAGGACAAATTGATCCATAGACTACAGTAGATCTGGACTGGACACGGAAATGGAACTTTGCAGTATGGGACCCAAAATCGGAGAACGAACCCCAATTTCGAACCTCGAAACCGCGAAAATGTGATACTTTCGCGGTTTCAAGGTTTGATCTCCGATTTTGGGTCCCATACTGCAAAGTTCCATTTTTCGTGTCCAGTCCAGATCTACTGTAGTCTATGATTGAACACTTGCCATTTTTAGGCTATAAGGAAACAGGGTGCAAACTGGAGCAATTTTGTTTGAAGACTTGAATGAATTATATTATGATAAGGAATACAAGAAAACTAACATTAAATAGCATTGTTTTGGTCCATGTTATCACTTCCAGAGACAATATGAGAAGGAATACAAGAAAAATATAATTAAATCACATTGTTTTGGTAATTTTATCATTTCCAAAGATATAATTTAAACTATAGACCACAATATTAAGTTTACATATACAATAATACAGACAAAGAAAGGATTTTGCTTTTTTTGATACCCTGTCAGGAAATTGTCATAAGCATTAATATTTATCAGAAACCCAGAGACCAAGGATCATTATACAGTACCCTGTTTTGTTTTCAACTGACGGTAAATTGCAAAGCACTCGTCAAGATTTCTCAGTAATTTTGAAGATTTTGGAGTGAAATATGGTGCTAATTATTGAAACTTGGTCTTAATTATAATGTAAAACTTGTAAAATAAACAAACTAAAGCTTAGACGAACACAGCAAAAAGACAAAAGAACTTATCAAAATCGCTATGTGGAAACAACGCTTTAGCAAAATAATATTATAAATAAAAGAACACAATCCACTACATAGGGTGTACATTACTACATGAGCAAGTAATCTGTTTCCCAAGCACTAATCACATAGCAAACGCACTATCGTCACATTCAAGGAACTATTCAATTTGTGAAGTTAATCTGTTTCCCAAGCAAACTAATCGCACATAGCAACGCACTATCGTCACATTCAAGGAACTCTTCAATTTGTGAAGTCATATGATGAAGAGACATAGTAATTTCATATTTTTCCATTATCGAGAAATTAGCTGTTGTTGTTGTTCCTTAAGCTGCCTGGCCGAACAGCCCGAGTCCCTAAGGAAGGCCATGGCCACGGTCGGGCTTTCCACAGAGCTCTCAAGGAGTGTTGATTGTGTTGTTGGCATAAGTGGTTGTGTGAAATGCAGTCTTCTATGATGTGTTTAATAGTATGTGCTGTGTTACAACCCGGGCAGGAGTCAATTGCTGGATGCCCCTATAGGTAGTGCCAACGAACCTGACAATAATCTGGACCCCTTAACTTCTCATAACTCATAATTAATTAAATCAATCAGGCTGACATTTCTATCATTTGGGAAGAGTCCACCAGGAAATAGGGTTGGAAATTTACAGCCAGTTTGCTCATGGTAATTTGAGTTCCGAAGAGGTCAGGGGTCGAAAATGTTGTCCAGTTCGTTGGCGCTACCTATAGTCATCCTTGGTCTTTGGGTCTTCTCCAGGGCGACCTTGATGTGTGCGAGTTTTATATTTTATATATTTATACATATATTTCTCTGTTAGGTCTGTCGGCCACCTCCAGATGGGGGTATGTGTCTGAGTATAATGCATACATACATTCATATTTCTGTTAGGTCTGTCGGCCACCCCATATGGGGTATGTGTCTGAGTATAATGCATACATACATTCATATTTCTCTGTTAGGTCTGTCGGCCACCTCCAGATATGGGGTATGTGTCTGAGTATAATGCATACATACATTCATATTTCTCTGTTTGGTCTGTCGGCTACCTCCAGATATGGGGTATGTGTCTGAGTATAAGAATCATACATTCATATTTCTCTGTTAGGTCTGTCGGCCACCTCCAGATATGGGGTATGTGTCTGAGTATAATGCATCCATACAACATTCTCTGTTAGGTCTGTCGGCCACCTCGATATGGGGTATGTGTATGAGTATAATGCATACATACATCCATATTTCTCTGTTAGGTCTGTCGGCCACCTCCAGATATGGGGTATGTGTTCTGAGTATAATGCATATACATTCATATTTCTCTGTTAGGTCTGTCGGCCACCTCCAGAATGGGGTATGTGTCTGAGTATAATGCATACATACATTCATATTTTTTCACCCACCAATTTCACTTCTAAACTCAATTAATGAAATCAACAAATACATGTGACACTCCAAGGACTCAAACCTAGGATACTCACATCGAAATTCCGCGTATTTATGCATTACGCTATCAAGACAGCTAAATTTGGTTGCAGTATATTCTAAAATAATAATTTAGTACAGTACTGTACAGCATTGGGAGGTTTGACGTACCTCCCAACCTACCAAATAGGAAAACCTACTATTTGGTAGTAGTCTTGGAAAATCCAACGTCAAGGCTATTAACCTAATTGCAATGACGACTTGTCTATTTTGACTGCTATGTCGTCATTCCAACCGCGGTTAAAAAGAAAACGTCTAGAGTCTACTCCTTATCTTGCTCTAGGAGACGTTGTACATTAACCAAAACTACCACCGAAGGTGAAAAAAGTATAGAAGAGAAGAAAAAGGGGTTTACCTTAGTTACCGCTCAAGGCCCATCCCGTGTTCGTCATGCGCCGATCCCTGTCGAACGTGCGCATGAGCGACCCTCTCTTGTTATCACATCTCACGTCAGCAGAAGAACGCGGATGGGCAGGGGTCCGGCGTGAGGGAGGGTATTATGTACGTTGGATTTTCCAAGACTACTACCAAATAGTAGGTTTTCCTATTTGGTAGGTTGGGAGGTACGTCAAACCTCCCAATTTGTTAGTAGTCTTGGCAAATCCAACGTCAAGGCTGCATAACAAATAGGAGGAGGACATCCAAGCCCAACATACCAAAAAAACCAATGCATAAGACAAAATTATGAATGACAAAGAAACACAATTTAATCAAGAGAGTTTAATAAAAGAGTGAAAAACTGAGGAGTAGCTAAAAAGAGCAGTTTTAACACGTGCCCGTCATTCATAGTAATGCAAAATCATAGACTTGTCTTAAACCAAAAGTACTGTACACAAAATCCCTTTTCTTCCAAAACGAACAAAAACATGGATCACATAAACAAAACACAATTTTCAATGAGGCAAAAACACTTATGTACTGTATACATATAACATAATCCCAAACTTGCAATCCAGTGTTGCAAACCCGTACTTCCCTCCCCCCCTTTTCTAAAGAAAACAAAGTAAAAGAAAGAGTGACTAGGGGGGAAGACCAGGCAACGTCGCGAGAGCCCTAGGAAACACGACTCCCGAGAGCTATCACAGGCCGAGGGGGTCTAACAATGGACATGAGAGGTAGGAGGAGACGAAGGTATGGACAGAAGACCACAAACCCGCCGAGGCGACGTCAGGCAACGAACGAGTCTGCAGGAACCGTAAGGAGGCAGCAAAGGATCGCACATCGTGCGCAGAACCCGACAAGCAGGGTTACTGGCACGAATGACCCGACAAATGTGGCGTCCTATCTGCCCTTCGAGAGCCTCCTACCAGTCCGAGGAGACACCCACACAGCAGTACCCGAAGTCGGAGCCACAGACTCAACATAGGATTGCAAGGCCTGCACCGGGCACAACACATGGTGAGTATGCCCACGCTTTAAAGCCTGGATGGTGAAAGGCTTGAAAACGTGGGTCTCTCTCTCATTCTTGGCAACAAAATGAGGGGAGGGGGCTAACGTGACGACATTCAAGGACGGGGAGAAGCGCATGCATTCCTGGGACCGCGACATGGCAGCTAGTTCAGACACCCTATCCCCAGTGGCCAGAGCGACAAGGAAGAGTGTTACGCTCCAGCAACTGAACCGGTGTAGTATCCCGTGTATATGTGTGTGAAGCCAGAAGGTCCAGAGCACGCCCCAGATCCCACTGAGGAGGGATCTGGCGCGGAGGCGGTTGCTCCCTGATGGCAGCCTTCATTGAAGGAATCCAGCTCCTGCGGTGGAACGACCAGCCCACTGACGGACTCAAAGACCTCCCGGATGGCAGACAAGTGGTTACGTATAGTGTTGACTTGAAAGCGACGTGTACGGAAGAGGTGAAACAAGTAGTGTAGGACGAGGGAAGGAGAGCTAACAGTCTGGCGAGTGTCCTGTATCCACCTAGTAAAAGACCTCCAGTGGGACTCGTAAGTCCCCCAAGGCGGCCACGTCCATGAACGCTTCAGGAAGTCAGTCAGGTCCCGTCCGTGGACTGGGAGCCACCGTGCCTCACGAACATCCACGATGCGAAGGCCAACGAGGTCCGCAGGTCGCCAACCTGGCTCAAGTGGAAGTTTGAGAGAGGGAGAGGGACCGGACTCGGGCACCACCGCTTCAACTGGGAGTACCAAGCCTGGGCTGGCCACAGAGGCGCTATTAGCCAGACTCTGCCGCGGTACAAGCCGCAGCCTCGCGAGGACTTTGCACATCAACAGTGCGTCTGGTGGCGGAAATATGTATATCGACTGGCCACCTGTTCCAGTCTTCCATGAAAGCGGTCCGGACCCCCCTCCGGAGTGCGAGTCCGGAGGGATAGGTACTGGAGGCAACTTGCCGCGTATCCTTCGATGCGAACAAGTCGACCTCCGGAACACCCCAGGAAGCTGCGAGGTCGTCGAATACAGTCTGTTTCATTGCCCATTCTACAAGAACGCCCTGTCCTCTCGACAGGGCGTCCGCCCACAGGTTGCAGTCCCGGGCAGGTAGGAGGCGTGCAGGGAGATGTTGTGTCGGTTCGCGAGGAAGAACAACTTCTCTGAGATCCCCAACAGAGTCAAAGACCTGGAGGACCCCTGCTTTTGGATCCGTGGACAGCTGTCTGATTGTCCATCCTGAAGGCCACCGACTTTCCCCGAAGGGCCAGCGCGTGGTCCCTCAGGAAGAACAAGGGAACCAACAGTTCGAGGGCATTGATGTGTAGGTGTGTGTGTCCCACCCATCTGCCGTGATGTTGATGTCCCAGGTTGGATTGGTAACCCCACCCTACCTCGCTCGACGCATCTGTATCTACCCAGATCGTCGGCTGGTGGGCGGTCCAGGGCACAGCCGCAGAGAGCGTGCCCCGAGCAACCCAGTGTCCTAAGTGTCTGTGAATGGTACGCGGGATCGGCATGAGCCGATCCATAGGGGCCAACGGAAACACCTTGTTGCCCATGAGTATTAGGCGGCGCAGCCTGAGCCTCCCTAAGGGAATGGTCAGAGCGGCCCAATTCAGTGAACCCACTAACGAGTCCCAGATCCTCCTCGTGAGGGAGACCGAGTGCAACACGGCGAAGACCTTCCTGCGAAGTTTGTCACCGCGCTTTTGGCTGACTCTGGGTCACTGTAGCGCTGGTCAGATCCCATTCGAGACCTTACCAACGTCACGACACGCGACGGGGTCAGGCGTGACTTGGGAATATTGATTTTGAACCCTAACGTGTGTGATGTGTTGAACTACTGTGAGGGTGTCGTGGACGCACTGTTCTAGGGTGTCCTGAAACTATCAACCAGTCGTCCAAGTAAAACAGGATCTGGAGGCCGCCCCTGAGGAGAGGAATCCAGAGCCTGCTTTACCAGTTTCGAGAAGATCCGCGGCGCGATGTTGATATCGAAAGGAAGTCTGTCGAACATGAACACACGATCGTAAGTCTGAACGGCCAAGAATCGCTGGAAACGAGGATGGATAGGAACGTGCCAATACGCATCCTTGAGGTCCAGCGACACTACCCACGACAGAGGTCGCAGGGCACAGTCGTACCTGGTGCACCGTCAGCAATCCGAAACCGTGTGTTCACGATGTGCCCGTTGAGGGCCGACAGATCCACCACCGGTCGCAGCGCGTCGCAGTCCTTCTTCGGTACCAGAAAAACACGGGAGAGGAAAACCGGGTGACCGGCTTTCACCTCCTTGACGATTCCCTGCTCGTGCATGGATGTAATCACGGCGGCCACCTCCGAAGAGACAGGCCGGCTTCGTTGACAAGAGCTGAGTGGGGGTCTGGACTTCCATCTCCAGGTTAGACCCCTCCGTGCAATCTTCCGCCCCCACGTCCCTCGTGGCCACCGAAGGGCGCAAGGGCGAAAATAACCTGTGGGAGCCCCCGAGATGAGGTGAGCGACCCTTTCTGCGAGGCGAGAAGGAGAACAAGGAGGAGACCGACCTGGAGAACCTACACATTTTTTGACGTGGAGGGTCCCCCGGTACGGTCCCTGCGGTCATAAGGGCCACGTTGACCACCCCTACCCCCCCCACCTCGCCGAAAAGGGCGGGTCACCCCATCCCCTGTCCGTCGTGTGTCTGACCCCGTCGAAGTGCGGCCGGAAGTGGAAGGCTGGCCAGCCCCTTCTCGGCGGGGATGAAAGGGAGCAGGAGCAGAAGTGCGAGGCGGAACCGACGCTCTGGCCGGCAACTTCCCTTTCCTGCGCCCTTTCTTGGCGGCAGCAGTGGCGGCAGCACCCCGAAGGGGACCGGCAGAAGGACGGGACTGCGAAGACCCTGGTCGCGACACAGCGCGTCTTTGCGTGTCTTAAGCAGGGTCCGCTGACAGAGAAGCGTAGCGTTCCCAAGCATCCTGCGCAAAAAGCCCCGATGTATATAGCTCAGAGTATAACAGACCCTGACGAATATCCAAAGGGGCCTTCCGGCAGAACGAGGGCCTGACCGTCTGGTGTTGTCGAGTGGCCTCGCACAAACCCGCTTTCAGCTGGGGAACCAAAAACACCGCGAGCTGAAGGTGGATCCGCCGAACGTGGTCCAAGCCCTCGCGAAGATCGCCAGGTGCAGTCGCCTCGATAAGTCGCAGGTGGTGAAACAGGCGTCTGGAGGGAACCTAGAAGACAAGACAATAAGTTCGCCACCCTCTGCCGCAAGGTAAAATCCCTGTCGACAGAGGACTTATCTCGGTGGGAGAAGAAACGGGTTAGCAATAGCCCAAAGTTCAAGTTTGGGAGCGCTAGTCCCGGAACAGAACTTGCCATCCAATCCGCCGACAGATACCAGAGGAGGCAAAAGCAGTGACGACTCTGGGGGAGGGACTGAAATAGATCTGTCGACGGAACGGTTGGCAAAGTCTAAGGCCTCAGCAAACCAGGCCTCCAATGGGAGAGGATTATCGAGCACGACGGCTAAGCCAGGCTTACCGTCGTCGCACAAACCCGTCCCATAGGAGGACAGTCCCGTTAACACAGCCAGGGACTGAACATCCTGAAGGATGTCCTGGCGGCTGAAGTCTGACCAGAGCTGAGTTCGAGGAGCAGACGGGGGCTTGGGCTTCACTGAAAAGTACTGAAGGTCAGTCCTTGTCGGGTACGCCCGCACCTCCACATCGGCCACCTGACCATCCACCCTGATCGCCCTGAACTGCATCTTGTCATTAATTTGGACCGACCAGTCCGAAGGTAGGGCCCTCTCACCTGACGGGAAGTCGGTAGCACGCTCCGGGTGGGAGGCCTGCACCCCCTTCCAAAAAGCCAAGGAGCCATAGAGGAGCGGCATAGTCCCGCGACGGGACCTTGGCCTTTGGATGGGGGGCAAGCGCGGACCCTGCCCTAGCAGACGGAGGACCCCCGCATGGGAGACAGCAGGGGCAACCACCTAAGCCAGGGCAGGAGCAGTACTAGCCGACGACCGGGCAGGCGGAGAAGCAGGGCGAGAAGGAATGTGGTCCACCGCAGAGGGGAGGGGGACCAAAGCAGGGGTAGGTTGGGTGAGGCGCTGAGGTTGTGTCACCGCCAAGAAGCGCGATAAGAGGGATTCTTGCATCGCCTCCAGGCGCGCTCGAAGTGTGACACAACCCACCCCTGCATAGCCGAAAATCGATCCGAGAGAGGCGACCCCCCCGAAGATAGTTCGGCCCGCAGGGGCGAGCGTGAGCGGAGCGAGACCCACGACATGAAACAGCAGCGTCGCGGCCCAAAGAAGGCGAGCGACGACGTCTGTGGCGGTCCTGAGGGTCTCGTCCCCGATCACTAACGCCCGAGGGGGAAACATCACCATCCCCCTCTTCCAGCGACACGTCAGCCCCCGAGAAAGGGGACCCCGAAACCTCGCTATACTCTACCGAGTCAAGCGGCGAGGGTACCCTCACGGGGAGCCGGCAAGCGAAGATCAGGAATAGAAGAAGGAAGAGGAGCAGGATGACGGGAGGGGGAAGGCTGGCCGGGTGAAAGAAAGGAGGTCAGAAGGATCCGCGGGGGGAAACAGAGCAAGGATCCCCGGGGCTGATAGAACAGGGCGGCCCGACACCGAGGCGGAGGAGGGAGGAACCTCCACCTTGGGACGAGACCTAGAAGGAAGAAGAAGAGGCACCGAAGCAGGAGAAGTAGGAGGAGAAGCAACTACATCTGGCGGACCCTCCTGGACAGAGTAGAAGGAGGGAGCAGAGGGCCAGCTACAGCATGAACATTCCGCGCGCGTAGAGGACAAATGAAGAGGACGTCTTTTGTGCAGGGGAAGCGGGCGGAAGGTAGTAGAGCCCCTATCCGGAGAGGCCAGGGGAGGGCGTACAGGGGCAGAGACGCTAACCCCGGCCTCAGGGCGAGAACCATGACGAGGGCGAACGGCGGAGTCAAGGTGAGCAGGAGGACGAGGAGGGGCAGTAGAGGACGAGCGACGAGGAGAGCGAGAGCGTGGACGGAGCTGGGATCCACCCGACGATGTGACGACCGACCACGGGACTCAGGGAGGAGGGCCCGAGCAGGGAGAGGGCCAGGTAAACGGCCCCCAGACGGGTCAGGGATGCCCAGGGCGACGCGGATCCGGTCGTCAACAAAGGCCGGGGAACGGTGGCCCACAGTCCTGATGTGGTGGGAGACCACCGCCCACACAGACTGAAGGGATGCAGAGGCCACTGCCGCGTCAGAGGAACCAGGGTGATGGTCCACCACATCCCCATGTCCATACACGGGCCACACAAAGCCGGGAGGTAGGCCGTAGAGGACACACATTGAGAATGCCGTAAGCAGGACCTGTGGCAGTCCAAGCACGGGGAGCCACACCCTGGCGAAAGCAAGGCATCCCACCTGCAATGGAAGAACACACACCATAATCAGCACGTCGACGGAGTAAGTGAAGATAATGTCCAATAAAAACCAGGGAATGAGCATGGGTAAACAGGAACACACATGCAAACCGGAAGTCGTACTCACTCTAAACCGGGAGCACCGATGGAGGTGAGGAGGGCGGGTGAGGCGGAAGAGCACAAGCAGAACCTGCAAAGATGGAGAAAGTGTTAACCACCACTCAACACCTCACAAGCAGGGTCCATAACACCAGGCTAGTGCATACACCAATATAGTTCTAGGCTTCAAGATGACATAAAAAAGGGGCACCGGGATAGCCCACTATACCCGCAAAGTTGGGGGCCAATGCAGGCATAACAGTACCGACACAACCCTCCCGCCTCACCGCGAGACCCCCCAAAGCCGATCTCCGACAAATTTGCGGGGAGCCGAATCGTCCCGGGGACCGAATCGAGTCACTCCGCCAAATTTGCGGGACCGGCCGAAGATGAGTCCGGCGCCGAAAAAAGCGAGAGGAGCGTCTAGGGAATACCAACACACGGGCACCAGAGAAAAAAGCCGTCAACTCCTTATGAACTCCAAGCGACGATTGGCCATCAAGCTGAGGCATTTGTCTTCCTTGATAATCTCCTGACTCATCAAACCGGTCAATTGGGATGAGGGGGCAAGGAAGACACACCAAGGGGAGAGGAGGCACATCCCCCAGGACCTACCCCACCCACAGAGATAGAGGTGCAAAGCCCATGAGGAGAAATAAGTGGCAGGAAGGGTGGTTCGGCAACAAACAAGGGGCCCACGTAGGGTACCGCCAGGATTGGGCCAAAGGGAATGAAAGGGATGGAGGTGAAAACAGTAAGGGAACACAAAAACCAGTTAAATGAAACTGGCGAGGAAAAAGGGTGGCCTAGCCGTGAGGAGAGAATGTGTCAGGGGCCCCCCCCCCCCCCCCCGAAAAAACCCTGTGGTGTGAGGGAAGAGGCCCCCGTGGGGTACCCCTGGATATCACGAACCGACACCAAGCGCCCAGGCCCTTGAGACACAGTGAAGGCTCTGAAAGGGGGGACTCGGAATAACGCTATAATGCGGCCGACACAAACCCTACAAACAGCACCGCCACCACGAAATCTCAGATTGTGAAACCAACTGTACACCTAGGCTATGAAAATATTAAAACTCATCTAGGGCATCGCAATTCCTGAATCAGAAAATAAGCTAGGCTATAATAAGATAAACTATGCCCAGACTAACAGGAAAAAAAGAATATGAAAAGAGAAATGAATGAAAAACACATTACGAGGAACGCCAGGCGCCCCCGTACCTTTGGTAGCCATTTCCAACACGCGTCTCCATTAAACACACTGAGGAGCCCATTTACGGTGTTGGATTCCTAAATCACGTAACCTCTGTCTAACAAAAAGAAGGCCAGAAGGAAAAGCCGAAACGAACCTAAAACCAGGGTGAATTGAAGGAGCACAACAAAAGCCCCCGGGACTCAAACAATGGCGACGCGTGAAAAAATGATAACAAGACGAGGGTCTCGCTCATGCGCACGGTTAGACCAGGGATCGGCGCATGACGGAACAACGGGATGGGCCTTGAGCGGTAACTAAGGTAAACCCCTTTTTCTTCTCTTCTTATACTTTTTTTCACCTTCGGTGGTAGTTTTGGTTAATGTGTACAACGTCTCCTAGAGGAATAGGATAAGGAGTAGACTCTAGACGTTTTCTTTTTAACCGCGGTTGGAATGACGGACATATCCCCAGTCAAAATAGACAAGTCGTCATTGCAATTAGGTTAATAAGCCTTGAAGGGTTGGAATTTTCCAAGACCTACTAACACAATATAGTTTTGTAGTTGGTTTATTAGAACATTATATTCATAAAGTTGGTTTACGAGATATGAATAATTCCATAATTTGATATAGGTGACAGTCCACGAATATTTTATTAGTGAGGCTGGAGACTATGGTATCCGAGTTGTACAATTGTTACTGGCTATGAACAATGTAGTTCCCGAATCCCAGAATGGTTACAGTATATGAATATAGTGTAGTTGTGGACGAACAAATTGAAGGACGGTTTAAGGGAGGATGGTTCGTTTTTCTGGCCCCCTTCTCCTTCATGTTTAACCCCATTATTATTGAGATATTGAGAAAGCGAGCCTGTAATTTATGAGGAATTGGCCTTTGGCCGGGATATTTTTCTAACGACAAATGTACAAATTCATCTTGAAGAGGGGTCTATTTTTTTTTTTAAAGTTTGATGGAGGTGCTACAGTGGAGAAAATACCGTACAAAATTATAGAAGCTAAACAAACAAATATAATGGCTTATGATACTGTGGTTGAGGAGGGTGAGAGAGGTCGTTAAGTCAAAGTGGTCGTAAGTCAAAGTGGTCGTAACAGGGAGAACGTAGTACAAATCGCCGAAGTTATTATCTGGTTCCACATCGGGACGCCATAGTTTCTGGCCCACCCTCATACACTAGTCGTGTGTGACTTGGACCTATTCTCTATACATTGATGAAAGTATATCCTTGGAAACGAATCTGTGAATGTAATTGTCTATTTTAAAAACATCAATTACGAATACTGTAATTATTATTTATTGAAAAGCCAGCTCTATGCTAAAATCATTCCAGATAGACATAAATTGCATAAAGAAACAACATATTGGGGTTCTACGAATTCCTTATGAGTGGGCTAGAAGAAACTAATTGGAATCCCGAGTGTACACTGCTTTTGATAAACTTTGAGACAGTGAGCAACGTTGATTTAAAGGGAAAACTCAACTTGGTTTAAGGGTATATTTTCAAAACCAGATCATCAGTGTGTCAGAATCGTTGCACTAAAATAATGCATTACTTACCACTGAATGCGATTGTTACACCCGGATTCCCATAGTGTCTAGCCCACTCATAATAATTACTGGACTCTCTATGCCTTTCTTTATGCAATTATTAACCATCTGAAGTGATCTTTGAATATACCTTGCCTTTTTAATACATAATATACATAGGTTGTCATTGATGTATAGACAGTTATATTCATAAATTAGTTTCCAGAGATATAGGTTGTAGTCCACGAATATTTACGAGTGGACCAGAAAGACTATGGCATCCGAGTGCACATGGGGCCATAGGGAAAGTCAGGGGACCCGACCCTCCTTTTTATTTGTATTTTTATTTTCATTTCATTTTTTGTTTTTGGGGGGGGGGGTGGGGTAGTAGCCATCTTCTGAACCCCCATTCAGCCTATCGATTTTAAGACTTTTAAAAAATAAAAAATAATAGACTTTTTATTATCCTTATCACGGTGTCGACTTTACATCTGGCTAGCGATAGCAAGTGAGCATATTTGGTGATTATGTTTTAGACCTCTGACTTAATGTGTAAATATTTCTGTAGAAAAATTTCTCCGTAAAAGCCGGAATTCTCCCCCCCCCCGCCAAACAATGATGGCTCGTTGTCGCTCACCAGGAAAAAATCGATGTCCCTAAATGGGGGAGGAAACGTCTTAAATGCCAGTAGGCTGAATGGGGCCCGAATGGACTAACTCCAGAGAGGAAAAAAGCAGGTCGGTTCCCCTTAAGATTACAATCATTACCCTAGATGGATTGGAGGTTGTTTTTTGACATGCTTTTATCGAGGCAATAACTTTATTTTAACGTTGTATTCTAATACCCTTTCGTACCCATATTAGAGTTTGGGCAAAATATACCAGTATGTTCCTTTACATTACACTCCTACATTCTAGGACATAAATATACCAGTATGTTCCTTTACATTATCACTCTACATTCTAGGACATAAATACACAGTCATGTTTTCCTTTCACCATTACACTCTACATTCTAGGGACATTAAATATACAGTAATGTTCCTTTACATTACACTCTACATTCTAGGACATAAATACACACGTATGTTCCTTTACATTACACTCTACATTCTACATAGGATCATGTAAAAGTTATACAGTAGGGTTTTTCCTTGTACATTAAACACTCTAACATTCTAGGACATAAATACACAGTATGTTTTTCCTTTACCTTACACTCTACATTCTAGGGACATAAACTATACAGTATGTTCCTTTACATTACACTCTACATTCTAGGGACATAAATCGAGGTCTTAAGTTTTCGAAGCTATCCCTAACTGACTCGAAACTTCTCATTATTTTTATTTATATAATATCAACTTAGCGAAGGCTCGTTATTGTTCCTCGAGGATTAACACTGAGCCAAGGATTTATATCTTAGAGTATAC